>LAPY01000164.1:105378-116494 GCA_000970635.1 Eragrostis tef | reverse complement strand
TCGGTGGCTGCGACATCAGTTGAGCGTTCGAGCGGGCAGGTGGCCTGCCGGATTTTTCGCCGGAGAGTAACACGCGGCGTCGGCCCTGACAGAAAGCACGCTGCGCCTCCCGACCCATGGCGTCACCGGCGTCCGGCGAGGGGTGTCCAGGCCCGGCCCTGAGGGGAGGCGAGCGGGGCGGCCGCCCAGGGCCCCCAAAACTGAAGGGCCCCTTCGTATCTACTATGCGTACAGGCCGCAGGCTAAAATTACGACACCTTTTGCCGGTAGAATCTCAGGAGCCACACGAAACACATGTCTTCCGCCGCCGCCATCTCCATTGCGCAGCGCTAGCATCAGCTCCTCCTGATCGGGTACTCTTTGTTGACAACGGCCGTCCGTCTGCAGGCTTCAAGGATCAACAACGTCCGGTCGCCTGTATTCTTGATCTCCAGCATCTACGCACGTGTAAATGCAAGCCAAATAGATCTAAGGTGACCGGCCAAGCATAACCACCTCCTCCCTGTAAAACTATTTTTTTTCGGATTTTCTGTGGTTAGTTTCCGATTCGATCCCCGAACATCATAGTTTCAGTTTTTTTCAATCATTCCTGATTAGACATTGATTTCAACAATAGGAGTCCTGATTTATTCACATGACTTGCAACATGTTGTTTTCACCGAGATTAGAAAGCAGGTCACAACACAATGCAAACATAATTATTATATTGTTAAATCCATAAATCGGTGATCTTTTATGCACAAATGTTATCTTAACGTGGTTGATTTTCATTCAAAATGTATAAGGTGTACAAGCATAGTGCCCATCACCATATATTGCAAATCATACAATTCGAATCATTGTGTAGCTCATATCGGTATTATAGTGAATACGTAGTTGTGTTCGCTAAATTTTTCATAATCTAGATTTTTTATACCTTTTTAAGAGATTATGTACAAAAGGAAAACATCGATTTTCTATGCTAACTTTTGCTGGATATAAAGTGAATGCCTTGAGTTAGATATTTACTCCACTGACAATGATTTTTAGAAGATGAAGGTACATAGTAGCCTAAAAAAAATTGAAGGGCCCCCATTTTACGTTTCGCCCTGGGCCACCAATATCTCAGGACCGGCCCTGCTCACCGCCGCCTTCGGCGTCCACTTCCTCCAGCACCTGACCGGCATCGAGGCGGCCGGCATCGCTTCGACCAGCGAGGTCTTCGCCGCCACCATTGACATGAGCGTGACTTCCTGCTCTGGCTGCTGCGCGGGCGCATCGCGGCTGGAGCAGACGCGGCAGGGACGAGTCCTCGCACGGAGGGGCTGGGGCAGGGAGGGTGCACGGGAGGGCAAGCTGGACACACGGTGGAGGAAGAAGTGTGCGGGAAGATGGGATGGCCAGCGGAGGGGGCTGGCCAAAGATGGCCAGCGGAGGGCGCTGAATACCAATCTAGATAGCCAGAAGATGACTTTGCAGAGTGTTGGATTCAATTTTTATCCCAGTTTTGTTATTTTTAGCCAATCAACTTGTTTTACCTAAGCTTTTGGAGTTGCTCTAATGGTGAACAGATGAACATTTGCAAGTCTTGCAGACTGCAACGTGCTAGGATGTTCCATCGCAAAAAAAAAAGGTGCTAGGATGTTCTTGTCTAATTAACTCCACACATTATGGTCCCCTTTGAAACGCACGCATTGACATAACCCAATATTAGAGGTGTCTATGAGGTGCAATACTACCAGAATTGAAAACAGAGGAAACCTTCAAACGATGTGTTTAGATGCAACGCAGAAAGCATACATGAATTTAGAGATAGACTCAAACAAAAGCTTCAGATTGGATAGACTTATTACTTTTGAAAAAAAAACTACTGAAGAAAGCATTCCATATTAATTTTAAAGGATTTGATACAATTCAATCCTATGTTCCAAAAGGATTCATAGAAAATTTTACCTATTACTCATTTGAGTCCTCTAAAATTTCTTCACTTGTCCTCCGTTTCAAAAGGGGCCTGAGATTGATCCATTAGTTTTTTTTTTGAGAATCCGATCGATCCGTTAGATCAGAAGCGCAGCCCAATGATACCGACAAATCGAGCCCGTGAGCCCTTCCAACTTGTATGCGAGGTGGGCAAACGGCCCGCTAACCAGCCAATATTAGCACGGCAACGAACGCAGCAGCATCAGAAGAATCCCCAAACCTGTCCTCCTCCCCGCAGCCTAGGGTTTTGCTCGAGTCGAATCGAGACCAGGCGATCCCCATGGCGTCGCGCCCGTCGCTGAAGCCGAAGCCGAAGGGCGGCCGGGGCGGCAAGAAGGGCCCCTCCGCGGCCGACGAGGACCAGTCCACCGCGGCGACGGCGGTGCGGCTCGTCAAGGAGTGGACCACCTGGACGATGAAGACGACCAAGGTGGCGGCGCACTACGGCTTCATCCCGCTCATCATCGTCATCGGCATGAACTCCGAGCCCAAGCCCTCCATGGCGCAGCTCCTCTCCCCTTTCTGATCCGGTTGCCCGGCAAGGCGTAGATGCGGTCGATCCGTGTGCCTTTAGTAATTCGTAGCTGGTAGAAGTTGTTTTGATGCTTGGATCGGTGAAGGGGATGAGTTCGTGATGTTTCTGTGAGGATTTAGAGGGTTTTGCTATATGAGCATAATAAGTTTATATTGTTGGATGTGTCTTCTACAGATCTGACTGATCAAACTTGAATCTTATATGGGTCTGCTATTAATCTGATGCTATGGACTATTTTCGTGTTTGAATGGCCGCATTTTGTACTTATGTTCCTGCTGCTTGTGGTTGATCTTTTGATTGAATTGCTAAGTGGTATTGTGGAACTTGGCCGGTTTTAGCATACAATGGCCTTAATTCATTCTGATTTTTGATGTGAATGGTATCTATGGCTATGCTATTCACAATTGGTTCATGTGTGATTGTGGATAGGTAATTCAATTTCGGAAGTTAGAAATCAGCGATCGTGGTGATTTGGTGGAATACATATTTATTTGATTTCCTGGAGCATGGACCTTACGAGAATCGTGCATGTTGCGGTGGATTGGGTTACCTTTGCAGGGAACATGATTTAACATCCATGATAGTATCAAGCAGCTTCAACTTATGGCATGACAAGCTATGCGTAGTAAGCTCGCAATATAATAAGACAATGTACTCAATCGATGTTGAAATGAGCAACTTTATTTCTCTGTGCAACTAAAAATAACATACATGAAAGGTGTATGCGTTGTTTCTACATTTCTTCAAAATAAACGAGGTGATATGCGCCTCAAGAACAAGAAACACCATCAACCTAGCCGAAACCCACAATCCTGCCGTTTCTCTAGATGGCATGTACAAACGCCAAAGTTCTTCACCCAGAGAACACAAATAACCTGCCACAAAACTCCAGTTGTCTCCTTGCTCAATCTAATTAACTGTATGCTGTTAAAACAGCAAACTCATCTGATTTTCTGACGTTTGATTAAATGTGCGCCGCCCCCGTCGCTGAACCCGAAGCCGAAGGGCGGCCGGGGCGGCAAGAAGGGCCCCTCCGCGGCCGACGAGGACCAGTCCACCGCGGCGACGGCGGTGCGGCTCGTCAAGGAGTGGACCACCTGGACGATGAAGACGACCAAGGTGGCGGCGCACTACGGCTTCATCCCGCTCATCATCGTCATCGGCATGAACTCCGAGCCCAAGCCCTCCATCGCGCAGCTCCTCTCCCCTTTCTGATCCGGTTGCCCGGCAAGGCGTAGATGCGGTCGATCCGTGTGCCTTTAGTAATTCGTAGCTGGTAGAAGTTGTTTTGATGCTTGGATCGGTGAAGGGGATGAGTTCGTGATGTTTCTGTGAGGATTTAGAGGGTTTTGCTATATGAGCATAATAAGTTTATATTGTTGGATGTGTCTTCTACAGATCTGACTGATCAAACTTGAATCTTATATGGGTCTGCTATTAATCTGATGCTATGGACTATTTTCGTGTTTGAATGGCCGCATTTTGTACTTATGTTCCTGCTGCTTGTGGTTGATCTTTTGATTGAATTGCTAAGTGGTATTGTGGAACTTGGCCGGTTTTAGCATACAATGGCCTTAATTCATTCTGATTTTTGATGTGAATGGTATCTATGGCTATGCTATTCACAATTGGTTCATGTGTGATTGTGGATAGGTAATTCAATTTCGGAAGTTAGAAATCAGCGATCGTGGTGATTTGGTGGAATACATATTTATTTGATTTCCTGGAGCATGGACCTTACGAGAATCGTGCATGTTGCGGTGGATTGGGTTACCTTTGCAGGGAACATGATTTAACATCCATGATAGTATCAAGCAGCTTCAACTTATGGCATGACAAGCTATGCGTAGTAAGCTCGCAATATAATAAGACAATGTACTCAATCGATGTTGAAATGAGCAACTTTATTTCTCTGTGCAACTAAAAATAACATACATGAAAGGTGTATGCGTTGTTTCTACATTTCTTCAAAATAAACGAGGTGATATGCGCCTCAAGAACAAGAAACACCATCAACCTAGCCGAAACCCACAATCCTGCCGTTTCTCTAGATGGCATGTACAAACGCCAAAGTTCTTCACCCAGAGAACACAAATAACCTGCCACAAAACTCCAGTTGTCTCCTTGCTCAATCTAATTAACTGTATGCTGTTAAAACAGCAAACTCATCTGATTTTCTGACGTTTGATTAAATGTGTGTCGGAAAAACCTTGCTCGAAGTGCCAAGGCATCAGACTCTGGACATAATGGGAATGCTGAAAAATTGTCATGCAAAGCTCAGGATCACGAAAGCCCAAATTTGGACAAGGCCGACTGGAACAAAGTAGAGAATGCCTGAGCTGCAGTCCCATCATCAGCCTTAATTTTGAGCTGTGCCTTTGCTGATGCTGTGTTGATGATACATTCTACAAGGAAGAAAGCAGTATCCCCATCTTTCTGAGCATAGAAAAAGAACTTGTAGTTTGGAGGCTGACCACCTGAAGCAATGCATTGAATGGAACAGCTTTGCATGTGACGGACGAGTGACTGGGGATTCATTAGTGATGCCGCTCCTTGTGGACTTAACGAGCATTCCTGAGAAATACAACGAAACACATGGGAAAAAATGTAAAATAAGGCAAAAGCTTGGAACATTGTGCAGTTAATGTCACACTTATATAATTACGGCAGGATGAATTCATAGATATACATATATTAGGCTTACATAACTATGGACTTCTAATTTCAGACTCTTCATCATAGACCAATATTATGCAGAAAAAATATTAGTAATCATTTTCTGATAAAGAGTCTGATAAGTAACAATATTCATCAAATAGACCATTTCATTAGTACATTGATCTAGTATTATATAACTACTGCATTTGTATAGGATGAATTCAAAGATACTATACATACGTTAGATAACTGTGGACTTTCGTTTCAGACTCTTATCAGAGATTAATACTATGCAGAAACATTATTAGTACTTGTTTTCTGATAGAGTCTGATAATGCAGCAACAAAATATTCATTAAATAGGTCATTTCACTAGTATATGGCACTACTAGTAATCAGAAAATGCAGCGATAAAAACCTGAAAGTAGCATACCTGAGTCAGTGATAATGCCAGCTGGCCCCATTTTCTCTGGAACGTACCAGGGTCTAACACAGGCTTCGAATTAAGGGTCAGTGCTGGCGGTGGTGGAGGTGCAGGAGCTTCAGTAATACCAAGCCCAAGAAGGTCATCGAGACTAAAGTTTGACAGTGACGAAGATGTCGGCCCACTGGCATTCATCGGTGTAGTCTCAACTAGTGGTTGCAAACTAATCAAATCGGAGGGAGCATTATATGAAGAGGTGGAAGAACCGTTGCTTGCTCTTGTACCACTGTCCTCTTTATCTGAAGTACTTAGCAAAAGATCATTATCGTTTTCTTGATATCTTTGGGCAGAAATTACATTTTCTGGATCCTCCGCCCCAACAGTCAAGTTTGTAAGATCCTCTGAGTACTCAAATGGACCACGATGCTCCTTATCTGTAAACATGTAGGATGGCTGCAAAATACACCAATACATTAATACCTTTTTATCCAAGATATCTGCGAACAATATGATGCTCCTTATCTGCAAACATGCGTTGCTTTAAACTAATCATGAGTTGATATCATTGAGATTTTGCGTGTTTGAGAAAATTTCATCATTGATGGCTTCTGTAAAAGTAAGATGAATAATCTATCGTAGCCAGCACATTGTTTTGTCATTCGTGCTTTGTTATGCCAAATCAATAATGACAGAAGCTTCACCGTGAAAAAAAAAGACAGATCTTGAAGGTTACGACATAAACGGGTGGAAACTTAATTTGACAATGGTGGGAATCCCAGCATAACGCGTTAGCATAAATGTGATACTAAGAATCTGACAAAAACATGAAAATGGTGTTCCCATTAAATAATTTTAATGGTCGGGTCACATAAACTGGCATACCTTCTGATAGACAACCGAAAGACTGTTGAACTCATCAAATATCCGATCTTTCATTTCACTGCTCTGTGTATCTGCAAATACGCGTTAGCATAAATGTGATACTAAGAATCTGACAAAATGGTGTTCTCATTTAATAATTTTAATGGTCGGGTCACATAAACTGGCATACCTTCTGATACACAACTGAAAGACTGTTGAACTCATCAAATATCCGATCTTTCATTTCACTGCTCTGTGTATCTGCAAATACAGAGACAGCTTGTTTGGGAGGGTTTACTACACGTTCTGCTACAGAAGGATCATATTGCAAAAGCCTGTAGTAGAAAAGCGCCCTGTCATGAACATCCTGCGACAAAGTGCAGTTTAGTTAGAGCTAGCAAATTTTAACCATTCATAGAAATGGTATGAATATCCAACTGATATGGTAGAAACAAAAACAACCCTGACCTGGTGAGTGTCAGATATACCAGCTGCTAATGTAGCTCCCAATGCCTTTTGCGTCTCTGGTGGCCTCTTAAAGAAACATTTCATTACTGCAGTCAAGAGATGCAAGCGAACCTGCAAATAAAATACAGATCGAAAAATTATTTGGAGCTCACAACTGATGGTTAGAACCAAGACATATAAAAAAGAAATTTCGTTGACTTCTAAACTAAATCACTGATGTCAGGTAGTCATTGGTTCAAGGTAATAAGTTCAAATAAGGGTAACAAAGTCATCTGCACTTTTAATGTGCAATGCGAAGTGAGTTGTACACAGAGCAATACCTTTCATCTCAATTGTTCTCAATGCTTAGTTTTCATATTAGCTCCATTATGTTATGTATGATGCTAGGACAAGACAGCAAGAGGAAAAGTGAACTGACAGCCTTGTATGAAAAACATGCATAAAAAATTGGAGTATATGAATTAGAAACTCGTAGGCAAACGGAAAACAAAACTGCGAGTTGTAGAGCAATCCGATTACTGTGAAAAAAAAACTTTTAATGCACACAGAAATAGCGAAGATTTTCTCCGTGAAAGATAACAATTTCAATTAGATGCTTTTCAATTCTGGTGCAAAATGTAAGCGAACGCATACTGAAGTGCACTGTGACACAAAACATGGCAGAAATAAGCTATCGAGAAATATGAACAGCACAAAATAAGGCATCAGTGTTGGTACCTCAGGAGAGTGTTCTTCGTCCCAGTTTTCAACAAGGCCTTCAAGAATGTAAGGAGCATCATGCATATCTTGTGAATATTCTCCCAACATCCATATAAGAGCTGCTTTTCCTTTCGGTTCCTGAATATTTTTGCTACTGATATTTCCAACAACAGCTATACAATCGTGGCTCCATTGAGGATATTTTCTCAGGAGGTCTTTCACCAACACCTGTATTATAGCTTTAGATAAGAAACATGGAGATTCAAAATGAATGCGACCCTACAAGACTATACCATGATTCAAGGATCAGTAACTGGCATTAGAAAAACTCACAAGAGTTTCAGCAGTAACATAATCTTTATCCATTTCAAGAAATTGTAGAAGCCTGTCAACAATGGCATTAACATCATACTGCTGCAGTGCTATTTTTCCAACGGCCCGGATAGACTCTCTTGCAATTGGTACATCAACATTTCCAGCATATTCACACAGCTCAGTAACTGGTCGAAGAAAACACGATATGGATATTTAAGAAAATAATGACAATTGGAGTAATATCATATCAATATTGAAGTTGGAAGTTGAATTCTGGCATACCAATTTCATAGGTATTGCTTTCATTCGCAATAGCAGTCAACATCTCAAGTTTCAGCTTCTTCACATATGAAGGTTCACTATATTGGCAGTAGAAACTTTTGTAGTCGGAAGAAAACAACATTGGAGCACGCATCACCAGAAGATGCAAGTGACATAGCACAGAATATGACTGTTCAGGACTCCCAGCACCCACTAAAGTAAGCAAAGGTGCTTTTAGTCGCTCATAAACCTGTGGTGGAGGATTCAAATTGCAATTAGAAAAAATGAAGCCTAAATGAGAGACGAAGTGCATGAATCACGGATACGAACAATATTAAAACATGAAAATTGTTAAATCCATACAAATCAAGTGACCTCAGAACTGCTACAAGCACTTCCAGGTAATAGCAAATGTAAGTCTAACAGCTATGTCAAAATGGCATGTTTTGTGTATCTCATTGCATACTATTATTGTATATACATTTCCACTCATATAATAACGATAAATGAGGAAAATTACATCTATGAAAATATAATGTGACTAAAAACATGTGCACCTGTTGATGAACATCAGTCATAGACATTGTCAAGTGGAGGAAAACTTTGATTGTTGCCAAAACAACGGCTCCATTTGCATGCTGAAGTCTATCCTCCAGTAGGTTCATTATGTCAAAAATTTCGTTATTGTCAGATGGTAGGAACTTTGAAGCCAACTCAAGAATAGTGCATTGTGCCCACTCACTGAACTCCTTGATCCTGCATTTAAAATGAGAAAACTCAAGTTAATGCATATAGCAACCATTGCTAGCAAAAATTCCAGGGGCAGACCCAAATTCACCTATTTAGCAGGTAAAATACCACTGGCTTGCTATACAGTGTCTCTATCTCCCTTGCTGCTGCCTCTGAATTGGCAGCTTCGAGGGTCCAGATCTCTTGCAATGCATGCAAGCAATTGGCAACCACCTGCAAATTCGCCGATGTGATCAGAATTATTAGGCAGACTGGAAACATCAGATAGGAAATTTTGATGTAGCATTGTATGTCAGAATGGTTTTTCACAAGATAACATCCAAACATTAATCAGCTGAGTGAAAGCCCAAGTAAATGTAACGTCAGTGGAACAAGAATTCAGAAAGTCCTAGGCTCATAAATGGTACATAGGACTTACAAAAGAGACATTTATTGTGGAATCCACACAATAAATACAAGTTGTATTAAGAAATTTAGTTTTGATGTTCTGGAAATTAATGATAATGGGTTGGTATAATTGGTGCTGCAAAGGAAAATTAAAAGCATTCAATGAGCAGCTTATACGGCGGCACGAGCAGTGAACTTCAAATTCAATCATTCGTGCGCATGTTCATATACCACTCTGCAACAAAATCACGCACTATTATATGAAAATAACTAAAAGATTCAGGTACATTCAGCATGGTCTGGCGACAAACGATTCAGATACCAGCAGTCCATTGTATATGGAGATAGAATGCCATCAAGGAAGGTTTCTTACGGCTCGTACTCTCCTATAATCAACAAACTCCCAGCCCAGCACGCAAGAATCTATAGGGGGCATGGAAAATTACCAATGTTCATGGCAGAAACAATATCAAAATACAGCCCAAGTCATATGTTATTAACATCTCTATAATCATTGGCTGAATTTAAAAAGAAACGAGTTTGCACGATGTCTCTTCCTTGATAAATCAATCATGTAGCAAATAGCCTATTGACTTTGGGACCAAGTAAACACACACAAGAACAGAAGGCACAATACTATTCCAATCACAGCAAAAAATTGGGAGATTGGAACATGCCACTTGATGTTCAAAAGGATCGGTTGGGAAAACACTAGGCTTCAGTTTCACCTGGTGAGGCTAACCTTGCATCAGCTTAAACTAATCACAATACCCAGGGAGTTGTTTGAATTTAGACGGCATTATCTGTATTACTGTGTTCAGAAAGATGAATCCGTGAAAGAAAAATATTTGCCACTAAAGCAGTAATTTTGCATTGCACGAATAGTTCACTAGAATCTACTAGAAGTTTTTATGTAGGACAATAATCACTCAAGCTATCAACTGACAACATAAATATGTCATGTAGAACCACAGATTACATAATAATGATGAACTTCATGAGGACATATCATATGGGTAGGCAGCTGAAACATTCCAAGCAACCAAAACCAATACAAGGTTAAGACAGACGAGCTTTTTCAGCTTCGTTTATATTTTCAATTTCAGTTAAACGAGCAGCAATGCAGGTGGCAACCGCATGTGAGCTTCCATCATCTTTTTGTAACTAAACTCAACCAGCAATTCAGCATTAATCTGGCCTCTTTGTAGCGAACTTCCAGTTACAGGTTGAGTCAACAAAACGCCGTTCATTTTTGGGAGACCATTAAACAGTTGCACAATCAGTTTGTGGTAGTAGTCACTACAACTAATCAGTAGTATACATAGCATTTTGATCAAGTCGATTGTGGCAAGTCAGCACACACCTGTGCATCGGAGTCGGAGAGCATGAGCGCTTTGAGCGAAGCCGGGAGGTCGGCGTCGAGGCAGGCGGTGGCGGATATGTGATACAGCTTGGCAGCACCAACTGCGGCGATCATCCGGACATAGGCGCTGGGGTCCTTGAGCCCGGTAGTAAGCGGCGTGACGAGGTACTCGACCAGGTTCGGGACGCGGAGGGAGCAGAGACTGCGGAGGGCGAGGCCCCGGATGGTGGGGTCCTGGTCGCGGCAATCGCGCTGGAGGAAGTTGATGGTGAGGAGGGCCAGGTCCGGGTGCGCGCGCGCGTGGGCGCCCACGTAGAGGTAGCACATCTTCTTGGTGACGACGTCGGAGGTGGCGGAGCAGAGCACCATCTCCCCAAACGCCGCGGACACGTCGATGCCGGCGGTCATGCACGAGATCACCCGCTTGAAGACGTCCC
>LAPY01000164.1:38145-50353 GCA_000970635.1 Eragrostis tef | reverse complement strand
ACTCTGTCTGGACATATTTCAAGCATTGCAAGCAGAGCCAACAGAGAGGCCAGGAAAAACGAGACATAGCAACTGGACTACTAAGGATAACCTCACAATGTAACATCCTAAAAGACGCTCATTTAGCACAGACTGCCCAAAGCTCAGCCTTTGGTATCCGCGTAGCTGAGCAGACAATAACGAATTCAACTCTCGCTAATAAAACTTAATTCAGCCATCTCAGTAATCCCAATCACGCATTACCCTACCTTAAGTTCGAATCACAGATGTTCATCGCTAGAACGACAAAACAAAGCTTACTCAGGCCTGCACCACAGGTTGTCGTTGACCTCCCCAGCCCTACATCAAAATCGCGCAAGTACGTCCCAATACGCAACAAACAACCGCGAATCGAACTCGCCGGGCATGTCTAAGCCTTAAGCATCTCAATCCCTGGCTAATCCAGTTGACACCGACATGCCGGATCACAACATCCCCACACAGCACAACGCGAACATGAAGCAATCGAATCGAACCAATCACGAGAAGCGTGAGCAGCGAGTAGGATACACGGGGAGACGGGGGAGCAGGCGCGCACGCACCAGTGTAGTTGCCGAGCTTGATGTGGGCCTGGGCGCGGTCGGCGTAGAGGTCGGCGGTGGCGGGCCCGGCATCGATGGCCTGGGTGTAGAGCTCGGCGGCGAGCTCGAAGTCGTCGTCGACGAAGGCCTCCTTGGCCTTGCTCGCCAGATCCGACGCGGCCATGGCGCCCTCCCGGCTTGCTGCGGCGGCGGCAGACGACCAGACGAAGACTTCGGGAGCGAGGCGATTAGAGCGAGCTGAACAGAATAATTGAGGAGCTTGGTGGACGCGGCCTCTTAAGGGCCCGTGGGTGTGGTTCTAGAGACTTCTGCGCGGGAGGGGGGCCGGGCCGACGAGCTGCTGCTGGATAATTGCAAGGGAAGTTCTTTTCTTTTTCTTTTATTTTCTTTTCCTGCTTTTCTTTTTTGTCCTTTTGATCTTTTGTGTGGGTCAAGTCGTCCCCGGTCGTTTTATTTGTTATCATATGTAAGCAAGCCGGGAAGGTACCCGAACTCGTGATTGTTGATTTGTTTAGTTCTTGATGCTGCTGCTTGGGATCATGAAGGCGGCAAGCATTACCTCATGCTTGCTGGCAAATGGAGATTAAGTATAAGCTTGTTGCTATCGGAACCCCGTGGATTTGACTTCATCCTGCCATTTCATCTTTGATCAAGCGTCGATTGCTGAGTTGAAGTTCTTTCGCGGAGAAAAGAAGATTCTTAATGATAATGTTAAGGTGACGGGACTAGATCTGATCTGATGGTGTTGCTTGGAATCATGGTTAGGGATTTATCTTTCTTTCTTTCTTTTTCTTTACTGAGGTCATCAGTGGTCAGACCTCGTTAGCATTGTGCATGTGCGCTTGGAGAAAATGAAGATTCGAACCGTTTGGCACGATTGGTTCCATCAAATCAAAGGAAAAGAAAAGGGATACCGGGGGGCCATCAAAATCCGTTCACTATTATGTATCATCCCCTTCCACCATTTTTGCCTCTTTCATAGAGCAAATTCATGAAGGAAAGAACTCCAAGAACTAAGGTTGTCTCTTATGGCAGAATCTTATTACTCGGATTTTAGTCTCCGACTAAGCACGGATACTCGTTGATAGCAAAGTTTCTATGATAATTTTCATCAACCTGGGTCTAGTTTTTTGAAGACGTTCATAAGGACGAGGTAATGGTTGGACATGTATGTATACATTGTTTCAAAAATAAATCTAGAAATTTCTTCATCTTATGCTCTCGTGACTTTTGTTTTTGAATTCCATCATTTGTGTGGCTGGGTGGCTTTGGACTTTGGTTACTTCTGGCGAGGATGGGCCCAAAAGGCTATGTATATTTGCTAGCTAAATTTAGCAAATCACATCTTTTGTTAAAAAAAATAGAAAACCTCAAATGCTGGGGAACCCAGCCTGGCCATATCTTCAGACTTTTTTATTAAGGGGCGACTATATTTCATTCCGTTGATATCAACGGCGATGCATGAACTCAGGCAGAACTACTGTTCTCTCTCTGCTTGAGCGGTGAAGATTCGCCGCCCCTGCCTCCGGCCCCCATTCGACCGTTGCCGAGTCGTCGGTCCACATTAAGTACTGAGAGAGGTTAATTTGTTGTATCTGTACATAATGTCACATGTTCTATAGTACTAACAGGTTCTAGAAATGGTGTCATGATAGACTACCGTTTCTATAGAACATGTTAAGCAGCTAGCATCGCAGTACCCTACTAGCAACGGTGTGCAAATCAATAATGTGTAACAGTGTGACGGTAGACTACCGTTTCTATAGAACATATTACAACTTGTCATTTTTTAGGGGCAAGAAACAAGCTGCTTAGTGACACTACCTACCGGTTTCTAGAAGCTTATACTAGTACAATGTTACAGAGGCAATAAATCAACATGCTCTCAGTCACAGCAATAATTCATCGTGCTCACAGCAGCTCACAACATGCTCCTAAACACTGACACTAAGCTAACTTGCACATGACAAACAAGTTTAAGATCCTAATAAAACCTATCTCTAGATAGATCAAGAAGTCGAAAAGTGCACTACCCACCTTAGCCATGGGGGCCATAGAGATGACTTTGGGTATGTTCACAGGACTAACACGTCACTCAAGTCTATGTTCTGAAAAAGGCGCAACCGAATGCAATGGTGGTGACTGCCAAGTGGCTTGGACCAAAGCATGCTACCCCAAGGAGGCGGGCTTGGTGTCGAGGATTTACATACACAAAACATGTGTCTCCTCCTACATGCGCGTGCTAAATGTACGGCAGCAGATGTGTGTTTTCCACGGGATTCGTCGCATTTCGTACCCAGAAGACGAAAGGATACTCCTAGTGCTAGCTGGTTAATCACACGCGAGCGAGCCAGTTTGGAGCGCAAGAAGACACCCACGATTAAGAACAATACAGGGAATCTGCATGATCTAAAATGGGCGCCGTTGCCACAAGTCGCTAGCTAGCACCTGCTTCTAGTAGTGGAGACGCTAGCTAGTATGTGGCACTGTCATTTTACGCTCGATCTCGACCTGGTTTATGGAAAATGGCAATACGTACTTGTGAACGCTAGCTAGAGCAACTGTTCGTTGGACCACATGCTGGGAGATCGATCGAGTGTTTGACCGGCGATGAGACGAACCTGATCGACGGCTTGAAATTAAAGGCACGCACTTTATATTAGCGTATATCGTGATGCTCCTGGAGACTAATTGAGACCACACGGCCAGTAAAAATCTTGAACCCTCGAATCTGCGACATCCTCAAGAACGGCTCGTCAACCTGGCTGGGACGGGAGGCGCTTACGCCGTTACGCGTCGTTGGTCTCCTGGCCGTGGCCGGCGACGCGCTTGGCCCCCCTTTCTCTCCCTGGGCGTCGACGAAAGGCAGGATTCAAGAAATTTTCCTCCGTTCCAAATGACAACTTATACACTAGCTAATTGGAGGAAAACACTCGTATTAACATATCGTACCGAAATGGTTCATCGGATGCTTGCAGTTGCATGTCGCACTACAGGAGGTCCCAAAAAGGAGGGAGAGAAAAAACCCCGCTCACGCGCTTTGCTTGCTGCCTCAGTACAGTAGTGCATTTGTTCTCACGGCAACACATATACATTCTCAAAAAGAAAAAACACGTACGTGTATACAAAACGAAAGTGTACAAACGGATGGATCCGTGCAGTGGAATGGTGCACGGAACGGCCAGAGCGAACTGGTCGGCTGCACGATGGATGGGCCGGTCAGGAACGAACCAACCCGAGACGATCCATCGAGAGAGACGCACCGCACCCGGCCCACCTGCTGCGCTCTCGATCGTCTACAAAAGGGAAGGGAAGGGAAGGGAAGGGAGGCCAGCCTCCAATCCTCCCTCACCTCGATTCACCTCATCTTGCTCGCTCACAGAAGCAGAAGGGCTCTCTCTTCCCATTCTTCCATGGCCACCACCACCGTGCAGTAGTAGTGAGACAACATGATGGCGACGAAGAGGCAGCGCTTCTGCCTTGCGGCGGTGCTGCTTGCCATGATGCTGGTGATCAGCAGCAGCACCGGCGTGGCGTCGTCGACCAAGAGCAAGAGCAAGAGAAGGACGGAGACGGTGAAGGAGAGGAAGAAGGCCCCGCACCTGGTGCGTGCGGACGCCGGCGGGTACCGCACGTACATCGTGCTGCTGGCTCGTCCGAGCGCCGACGTCGTGGAGGACGAGGACGACGATGCCGCGCACAGGGCGTGGCACCAGTCGTACCTGCCGTCGCGCCTTACCTCCCTCGGCGAGCCACGGCTCCGGCCGAATCTGCGACATCCTCAAGAACGGCTCGTCAACCTGGCTGGGACGGGAGGCGCTTACGCCGTTACGCGTCGTTGGTCTCCTGGCCGTGGCCGGCGACGCGCTTGGCCCCCCTTTCTCTCCCTGGGCGTCGACGAAAGGCAGGATTCAAGAAATTTTCCTCCGTTCCAAATGACAACTTATACACTAGCTAATTGGAGGAAAACACTCGTATTAACATATCGTACCGAAATGGTTCATCGGATGCTTGCAGTTGCATGTCGCACTACAGGAGGTCCCAAAAAGGAGGGAGAGAAAAAACCCCGCTCACGCGCTTTGCTTGCTGCCTCAGTACAGTAGTGCATTTGTTCTCACGGCAACACATATACATTCTCAAAAAGAAAAAACACGTACGTGTATACAAAACGAAAGTGTACAAACGGATGGATCCGTGCAGTGGAATGGTGCACGGAACGGCCAGAGCGAACTGGTCGGCTGCACGATGGATGGGCCGGTCAGGAACGAACCAACCCGAGACGATCCATCGAGAGAGACGCACCGCACCCGGCCCACCTGCTGCGCTCTCGATCGTCTACAAAAGGGAAGGGAAGGGAAGGGAAGGGAGGCCAGCCTCCAATCCTCCCTCACCTCGATTCACCTCATCTTGCTCGCTCACAGAAGCAGAAGGGCTCTCTCTTCCCATTCTTCCATGGCCACCACCACCGTGCAGTAGTAGTGAGACAACATGATGGCGACGAAGAGGCAGCGCTTCTGCCTTGCGGCGGTGCTGCTTGCCATGATGCTGGTGATCAGCAGCAGCACCGGCGTGGCGTCGTCGACCAAGAGCAAGAGCAAGAGAAGGACGGAGACGGTGAAGGAGAGGAAGAAGGCCCCGCACCTGGTGCGTGCGGACGCCGGCGGGTACCGCACGTACATCGTGCTGCTGGCTCGTCCGAGCGCCGACGTCGTGGAGGACGAGGACGACGATGCCGCGCACAGGGCGTGGCACCAGTCGTACCTGCCGTCGCGCCTTACCTCCCTCGGCGAGCCACGGCTCCGGCATTCGTACCGGACGGTGCTGAACGGCTTCGCAGCTCGCCTCACGGCCGAGGAGCTGAAGGAGGTGGCCCGGAAGCCCGGGTTCGTGCGCGCGTTCCCCGACGCCGTGCGCTACCTGCAGACCAGGCCCACACGCCGTCCTTCCTCGGCCTTCCCAACCGCATGGGGGAGTCCCCCGACGCCTGGCCCGGCGACGGTGATCGTCAGCGGCATCCAAGAGAATAGATGGAAAGAAATCTCATCCGAATAACCAAGAGAATAGATGGAAAGAAAATCTCATGCATGGCACCATGAACATGATTAATTAGCAGGCGGTCATAATTAAAGGGTCGTGTTTCGTGCCCAGGTGTAGCGATCCCGGCGAGAAAACACTTGGATTAGGCCCTGTTTGGATTCACCTCCTAAACTTTTAGCTGGCTAATTTTAGTCACTTTGCATCTAAACATGACCTTCTAAAATCTCCTAAACTTTTAGCCCACACCCTTCTAAACTTTTAGCCTCTAGTCACCTCGAAGGTACTAAAATCGACTAAAAATGTAATCAAGACAAGAAACACATAAAAATGGTAAGAAAAGTACAAAAGACAGAGACATTAGTCAGAAATCCAAACAAGTACCTCCTAAAATTAGTTGGCTAAAAATTTAGCTGCCTAATGTTTTAGTTGGCTAAAATTAGCCGGCTAAAGGATCCAAACAGGGCCTTAGCCTGTTGATCAAGCAATTCCTTTGTGAAAACCAATATTAGCATGCTCATCAAGAAATCTCACCGAGAAACCAATTCGATTCTTTTTGGTTGAGCAATCAGGCGAGAAAAGGAATCAAAATCTTAGGCTCTTCTGATGGGGGTTCATGAATTTTAGTGTGCCAGAACAGCACCGTGTTTTGATTAATGTACTTATCCGCATGGACGATTTGGACTGTACTCATGTTTGCAGTGTCGATGTCTAAATTATATTAGTAATCATGGATCGAGGGACTCTTTCTTTTGCAATTACACAATACAAATCAGACATTCACAACGCACGCACGATCATTCCCTATGAACACACAAACACAAACTTTACCCCTATAAGCATCTTCGAAGTTGGAGCCGGCAAATTCTCAAGATTAAGGAAGTCACCACTTGCACTTCACTCGTGACAGTCACGTTGCCTACCGCTGATGATGCCATTAAATTTTTAAAAAATTACTCCCACAAAAAGTAGAACCCAAAACCTGAGATGCTGTTGAGACTCTTATAACCCTTAAGCTATAGGTCCTTTCGCATAGGAAGGAGTCTCGCGTACGCGTGCTCAGGTTTAGATCCTTTGTTTCATGCTAATTAAAAAATATTTAATGGTTTTGTATTTTGATGGTGGGTAATTTTTTGAACATGTGAATGGTTTTTTTTAGAACTTTTTTAAATGGCAATGGTGGGTAATTTTTAAAACATGTTAAAGGTATTTTAGACTAATTTTTTTAATGAGAGTGATGAGTAATTTTGTTTTTTTTCTTTGATTAATATGGTGACTTCTAGGCCTGAGAGCGAACGTGGTGGCTCCATTTCATGGCTAGATAATAAGTTAATAGATGGGTTAAATCTGAACTGATGGTATGGTACATGGGAACATCAAGGCCAACACTTTGTTTCCAATAAATCAAATTAGCACAAAAGTTACATGGAAACAAAAACGTGGCAACGGGTTAAATCTGAACTGACGGTATGGTATCAGTTCCCTGGTACGAGCGTATCCTTGGTGCCATCGACTTGTGATGGCTACACCTGGGTGGCTCAGGAATAATCCCCGCGACCTTAAAAACTACGTACTACCGCATGCATGATAATCATATAACTTGAATCGATCCTTGTTAATTGCTCTCCAAACAAACGAACTAAAAAACAGTCGAAACGATCAGGCCGGATCAGCAGAAGAGGTCCCGCAGCGTGGGGAGCTTCATCTCGCCCTCGGTGGTGAGCGGGATGGTGAAGCAGCCGACGACGGGGAGGTCGATGGTGAGCCCCACCTCGAGCACGTAGTCGATGTCCCAGTCCCTGCTCAGGTCCTTGACCAGCGAGACGATGAAGTCGTAGGGCACCTTCACCGGCAGCTCCAGCTTGGTGTTGCCGCTCGCCGCGATCCACCCGGGGTCAGGCATCGTGCCCGACGCCACCGCGCTGGAGGCACATAATAAAAACGAAAAAGGATGTTCAGATACGAAGGTTGATACGTACGGACATGCGCATCGATCTCGTCGTCGCGTGGCGAGAATCAGAGTTTCCTTGTTTGATCGAAAAATCGTGATTAATAGACTGCACAGCAATGGAGACATATATACGCATGTACGCGACATCCAGGGACGGTGCAGACACAGACAAGATGATTTTTGCTAAACAGTTAAAGGGGTAGGATACGTACTTGCCGTCGGTCTTGAATGTGTAGGTGATCTCGCAGATGGGGATGCGGTGCGCGTAGGGGTTGTTGACGTCGACGTGGCTGTGCAGCGTGATGCACTCGCGGCTGACGCCCTTGAAGGAGACGCGCTCCAGCGACGCCTCCGGCTTGGGGATCTGCGCCACCTTCTCGGCCACGAACCCCTTGGCCTTGTCCACCAGCCCGGACACCAGGCCCTTCTCCCGCCGCTCCTCCTCCCCTCCGACGCCCTCCTCCGCCGCGCTCATGCCGGGGGACGATCGACGACGGATCGGACGTTGCGTCTTGTTGGATTGTTGGGGTGGATTGTTGCGTCTTGTTGGATTGTTGCGCCCGACTCGTAACATGCGGAGATGCCCCAGAGACCTGGGTCCGTTCGATGATGCGGCGCGTAGCGTCGATGTTTGGATCTATGCGTGCGCCGCGCGGTTTGATGAGCATCCACAGATCATTTTTGTCACGGCGCGTGGGGAATCCATTCCATGATGTGAGATCCAATGCAAGCTGACAGAGGAATTGGAAGGAGGCCGGTGCTTGGTTCGAGCAGCCCGATGGGGACCAAATATGCAAGGAGAACGAACATGCTCGTACGAGCACGCGTCTCTGAACTCGACGGCATGCAGGCGTGAAAGGCGAAAGCATTTCGGACTTCCGATATACCTCGCGCTCGCGGTGTGTTTGACAAGCAATTTATTCCAGCTCGATCCATGTTCCGCTTTTCTGAGAGGACTGGACCACCGAACACGGTCTGCAGATTCTGGGCCTAATTTCTCTTCATCGGATACAGAGAAATTAATACATTGGGCCTTGTAACAATGGGCTCTACCTTCTGAACTCGTACGAGACCATGATTTTTGTTCAGGTTTTACAAAGGCACAATAGTGTAGTTCATCGCCTCTCTTCTCTATCTGAAACTGCTCATGTGCGGGCACTCCATCATGTGATGTTTAAATTGTCCACTCCGGATCGAATCCCCGAATGGGCCAAACAATCTGAGAACCAGTTAGAGCAAGGATTATGAACACACCGGCTGCCGGCGAAAAGAAATGCCAGGTCACTCCTGTGGAAAGAGTTTTGATGACGGGTCCTACTAGTAATTAATCATCTATTTGCTTCAGCGGCAGGTTTGAGCGAATGATAGTTGAGGCAGGGTTGGTTGCGGACCTACCAGGATGCATGCGCCGGCACAAGGCGGGCGTTTCACCACTCGCCCGCTTTAATCTCTCTCTTCATTTCTCTCTCTCCCACGTCAGATTCTGATGACATGTCTTTCCAATTCGTCTGCTGAATCACTCCCATAATACTTGTTCTTACCGTCTGAAACGATCAGATATCTCGAAAGAGCGTGCGACATGGACATGTGCATGCCTGCTGTTTACTTGTTTAGCTTCCCGTTCCCAGTTCCCACTACGGGGCAATATATGCTGTTCACTACCGGTGTCAACTGCGCGTGGACCAGCCACACAGTTATGATGTGATCCATTCGAGTCATTCTACAGGCCGATGCGGCGTTCGTCATCTGTTTCCATAGCTTGTCGTTGCATCGGGCTTGTCGTCGCATCAAGCACGCTTGCTCCTCCATGTGGAAACGACGACACAGAGGAGAGTAAGGGCGCGTTCGTTGCCGAGTTTATACCTCTCTAAATTTTAGTATTAAAGAGAATCTTATTATTTAAGGATATTAAATAAAGTCTAATGATAAAACCTT
The DNA here is from genome assembly GCA_000970635.1 of Eragrostis tef. NCBI lineage: Eukaryota > Viridiplantae > Streptophyta > Magnoliopsida > Poales > Poaceae > Eragrostis > Eragrostis tef. Next base: position 40,852 of record LAPY01000164.1, on the reverse strand, counting down.
TTTACAGATAGATATATCTTTGCGTGACGAATCAAATGAGCCTAATTAATCTATGGTTTGCTACAGTTATGCTACAGTAACCATCGTCTAATTACGGCTTAACTACCCTCATTAAATTCGTCTCGCGATTTAGACCGGGGTTCTGTAGTTAGTTTTATAATTAAACTTTATTTAAGATAAGATTTTTTTTTATTTAGATCCTCTAATAGGTTCTAAAACGCCAAACGCACCCAGGATAGTGTGAGTCCTCTGAAGCCAGGATAGTCTAAAACGCGGAGGGCAGTACTAATAAACAACTATAGGAAGAGAACTGTCAGCTCAGTTTGTATTAGTGTTTATTAATCTTGTTTGTGATTTCCCGTGTCAGTCCGTGCCTCCAGGTTTTGACGAAGTACAGGATCTCTCTCTCCACGTTCTCAGGAAGAAACAAGCATGCAAGACAGTGTATTTTCTTTTTAGGAAAAGACACACAAACTAATACTACCCGTTAACCCTGTACAGACAAGAAGCTGCAGGTAGGTTTAAATTTTAACATTAAAGAGAATCTTATTATTTAAAAGTACTAAGTAAAGTCTAATGATAAAATCTTTTTACAGATAGATATATCTTTGCGTGACGAATCAAATGAGCCTAATTAATCTATGGTTTGCTACAGTAACCATCGTCTAATTATGGCATAACTATTCTCATTAGATTCGTCTCGCGATTTAGACTACGGGTTCTCCAGTTCGTTTGGTAATTAAATTTTATTTAAAATAAAATTTTTTTATGTATACCTTTCTTCTAAAATTTTTAGACTCTTCTAAACTCTAATACAACAAAGGCGCGCTAACCCCACATTCGGTGGTGCTTGCAAATCCATCGATGCGTGGCCCCGTTCGACTTGTGCCTCGTGTGGTCGTGTGGACGTGATCCCGATGGTGGCCGGCTAAATAACGGCGAATGATGGCGATCCGCGCGCCATCGTCGCCAGCGGCTCTTATGCGTCTCACATGATGAACGGAGATCTAGATCGGGATCCAGCCTCCGCATCACGTGTCAGTGTCCAAGCAGACGAGGAACTGCACATTCTTCCCAACCCCCCTACTCAAGTGACTCAACGACTTGCCTCTTTTAATTTCTCCCTAGATGGTGGGCGGCCGGCAGCCAAGAAAGACGGAGACCCCTGGCACGAGCTCATTATTTTTGCATATAAAATATACTATCCAGCAGCGTACTGGAGACACCGGGTTGTGTACGCCTGCTGCTTTCACGAGCTGTTGCCCTCACACTAATCACGTCTGCGTAGCGTACACGGAGGCCAACGGCATAGCACGACACGGGAGTAATGATAAGCAAGATCATGATCCGATGCCTGTCCGCCGATAATCCCCCACCACTCTGCCGCGTACGTCGCCGGCCGAACCCACTCGAATCTGTCCGGCGTGACCGTGAATGAAAGGCCTACACGTACAGGATAATTAAACGTCAATACAGGGACATCTTGTATGTATTAAAATTCCAAGAGTAACGAACGCTAGGTACTTCGATGCTGCAGGAAGTTGTTGTCCATCGGATATCCGAGTCTAGTAGTTTATTAACACGTACAGAGACAAGAGATTAATTTGATCATTATTTTGTGATTGTACACATGTATGCAAATTAATATGTATGTTACCGTATTATTATGGCATGTTTCAAATTGTTGTTGTCACGTTGCACATTTTGTTGGATATACCATGATGTTTATGTCATACTTGATAGAATGATGTAGAGCAGTTTGCGTGAATAAAAACGGACCCTTTTAAGGGAAAAGGCACGAGAAACTCGGAGGGTAAAAGTTGCTCTCTAACTTCGACACCAGTTTATGTTGTAACATGGTTGGGGGCATATAAGTTCATGCTATTACAAAGATACATGATTAGAATTTTGAAATATTGGGTGAAAAGAAACTTTTTATACTGCAATAATGTTTGAATGTCGTGCTCGCTTTCAATAAGTAGCATATTTTTTCAAGACCAAATGGCCCATAAAGAAAACAACAATAATTCATTACATAGTTAAGCAAGCAAGGACTACTACATGCGGATAATTGTAAAGCAAAACGCTAAAGAAAGAAAATAAGGAGAAAAAAAATGTCACACAACCATTTGTGAGCTAATTCAACATTTAGAAGTCGTATATTTGTCTTTACTTAGCGCCCAACATGAAGACAACTTGAACGCTTCACTTGCCACTTTTCTAAAAAGGTTGCTTTGTGCGAGTAGCGGTCGTTTTAGCTTCGCTTTCAACAATAGAATGGTTTTTGTGTCAACCCAAAAGGATACACCATTAGAATATATTATCTTATACATCTAAAATAAATATCTATTCTTGCCTCCTTTGATCAACCGAAGTAGACATCCACACCCCCAAAACACTAATGATTTATGTTTAACTTAAAATAATTTTATATGGCTATCCATCTTTAATGTTATTGAGGCGTGTTAGCTATACCTAGCCCGAAGACATTAAAAAAAAACAAATTCTGATACAAATTCTTGCATTCGATAAAAAAGATGGAGTTGTAACCCATCCAACCTTTTTTAATCCTCTTATCCTTTGTTAATATGCTAGTTGGAGCAATAACCAAATTAAGGGAAACCTAGATGCATTGTGGAATATTCATTTTTCACATGTTTTTCTATATGTGGTGGCGGTGGGTTGGGGGGGGGGGGGGGGGGTTTTT
>LAPY01000164.1:24551-34554 GCA_000970635.1 Eragrostis tef | reverse complement strand
TTTTTTTTACATATTTTTGTTTTAATTTTTTTGAAAAATCAAATTCAAAAATAGAGGTACCGAACTTATCGACTCGGACCGATATCTTTGATAATCGCGATTATGAACCGATAATCGTCGATATTGTAAACCCTGTACCGTACTACCAATTGCACGAACAGGCGAGGGTGGAAAAAAAAAACAGGACGTGACAGCGCGTACGCTCGCGGGCAGCGGCGCGTGCCCAGCTCGTCATCACGCCGCGACCCTGTTCCCTCCCACCAAAAACCTCCGTCCACTCACACCACCGCGGCCTCCGGAAGCCGTGACAGACAGTGGTGGCAGTTTCTCCCAGTCCCGCCCGGGAGCACCCACACGGCACCAGGCACCCAGCGCCTGCCTCCTCCCCCGTTCCAAGCCCAGCGTCCTTGCACGCCTCGGGCCCCGCCCTGTCGCCTTCGTGGCCGTCTCCCAAAATCGCCGATTCCTCCTCTCTTCTTCTTCCCCGCTGTCCCCATCAGCACGCGTCAGATTAGAACCCTGCTCAGCCACTGGCAGTAGCAGAGCAAAGTCCACCGGCATCCAGTCCTCCGAGGCGCCCCGCTCTCGGAATTTCCAGCCGGTCGTGTCGTGTCCCTTGCGTGGCCGCAGTTTTAAATGGCGGCGGAGGCAACCAGTCACTGCATCCGCGGCAACTGAATTCTCCGGAGAGGAAGGGGGATTTCGCCGCTTGTGCGGTCGCAGGGTAAGCAACTTCCCGTCCCCTCTCACTTCTATGCAGCTATGCTCGAATCAGGCTACCTCCCTCGCTCATTTCCCCCCAAATTTGATGCTAGTTACGCGCGTGGAGCCAAGTTGAGCAATTACTCTAGGGGTTGGCGCGATTTAGGGGGGTTTCGTGTTCGATGCAGCTTCGGTGTGGTGCCTGTTAGGTTGTACTACTGTTTTGGGTTAGCTTGTATGCGGCGCAAAACGGGTGGACTGTGCTAGTGTTGCTTGTTCGGTGGGGGAGTGGCCGGACTGGCCTTGTTGCTTTGCGGTGGCGTTGCTTGTGGGATTTATTCTATAAACTGGAGCTTTGCGGGGGTTGCTTGCCTTGCCTGACTGGCGAGTGTGAGTGTTGTGATGCTTCTCCCGCCTTGGCTCTGATGGGTGATATCCATCTTTAAAACATTTTTTTAGATCAGGGATGTTGTTTACAAGCGGATTCTTTCAGTGTTGGGGCGTGCATTTATAGAAATCCAAACCCACAGTAGCTGGCGATCCCGGTACCCTTCACCTCATCATCCTAAACTGCCATCACACCCCAGATCTGCCTGTTGATCCACTGAAATTCGGGCCTTTGCCGGCAATCAGTATCTCACCATTGACTTCCCTTCCCTCTTGGTACTCAATTTAAGCATTTTTGGTGCATCGACATGATGATCTTTCGAGGTCTTAATCCTGTTGTCTGGCAATAACTTCTCTGGTTGGCCAATATGTCTTCTCGTTTGTGGTTCAGACTCCTACTTTTATTTTGTTGTATCTGTAGGGGAGTTCCATTTGAGCATCATATCTGGTCAAAACTAGTTCTGCATACTATTTTCATGTGGAAATGAACACTGCGAATTCTGTATTGCAGAAGAATTAATCATGTGCTCTCATTTTCTTGGCCCGCTTGGATGATTAATTTCCTCTTTTCTGCGAATACTCTGACAGAGATCTGAGAGATCCTTCTCTCTCTCTTTTTTTTTTGCAGCGTATAATTGACGTTCATCGAGATATTGGAGTTGCATGAGTTGATTAACAAGTCCATTCTCTGGTTCCTGATGGAGGTGTCATCAGGCTTGCGCTACCAGATTGGTGGTTTTGGTTTGCCCAGGATTTGGCTATGTCTATTACTAGTTCTTGTTCTTCAGAATTGTGGCCCAGTACTTTCAGCGTCACCATATCTGGTCGGTATGGGAAGCTACGACATAACCGGCCCGGCAGCAGACGTTAACATGATGGGATATGCAAATGCTGAACAGATTGCATCAGGAATTCACTTCAGGCTAAAGGCCCGTGCTTTTATTGTTGCTGAGCCCAATGGAAAACGTGTTGTGTTTGTGAATCTCGATGCTTGCATGGCATCACAACTTGTGACTATAAAGGTGCTTGAAAGGCTACAAGCAAGGTTTGTGTGATCACCCTCGTATCCGATTACCAGAAACTAACCTCTTTTTTTATTTAACTGTTTCTAAGATGTCTCCTTGTTATTTGCATAACATAACCTGCCATCCTTTACACTTGCACGGTTTTGTTCCAAAAATAGTTTATTCATGTTCAAGTCTCTCAGTAGCTAATACCTTCTGTCTTTACTTTATTGTTTTGAGCCAGTAGCTCGCAAGTCAAAATCCTTGCGTTTTGTAATGCACAAAAAAAAAAAAGAGAAGACTCCAGACACCCCACCGACATAACTTGTTTAGATACGAGCATTCATTGTTAATTTGGTTCTTCCTGGTATCCTCCTGATGATGGAGCTGACAACAGACACCTTGATTGGGCAGGTATGGTGATCTATATAATGAGAACAATGTGGCTATCAGCGGAATACATACTCATGCTGGGCCTGGAGGTTATCTGCAGTATGTGGTTTATATTGTCACATCTCTTGGGTTTGTTCGCCAATCATTCGATGTAATTGTTGATGGCATTGAGCAAGCCATTGTTGAAGCTCACAACAATATCCGCCCTGGGAAAATCTACGTGAACAAAGGTATAATGCTTCCTGGGACTAATGGTTTATTTTATTTTTCTTTCCAAGGCACTCCCGGACTAATTTGGTATTGTCTGTTGAATGTTCCATTTAGCTCGAATATGCTTTCATTTAGTTTTAAGTAGGTCTTCAAATGCTATTGATTTGATTCTGGTCGAATTAATTATTTTATTATTCCTAATCAGTTGGAAAGGATGTAGAGATGAATTTATATATGTGACCAGGGTTTTTTTTTTTTGGTTACTGCAAAGACATGGTGACTGAAGTCTTATTAGATGTTCTATTACATTTGTGATGGCTGCTACACTGATGTTTAGTTACTGCAAAGATATTGTGACCAAGTGTAAGGCACATGGTTTTCAGGTGACCTCCTTGATGCTGGTGTGAATCGCAGCCCAAGTGCGTACCTAAATAACCCCCCTGAGGAGAGAAGCAAATATGAGTACAATGTTGATAAAGAAATGACCCTTATCAAATTTGTTGCTGATGAAGTGGGTCCAGTTGGAAGTTTTAATTGGTTTGCAACTCATGGAACTTCAATGAGTCGAACAAATTCATTGATAAGCGGTGATAACAAAGGAGCAGCTGCACGGTTCATGGAAGATTGGGCAGAACAAAATGTGGTTCCAAAGCAGGCGGAATCTTTTCATAAGACATCTGGACTTCCACGAAGGGTCTCTTCAATCATTCCTGAACCGAATGAGATAAGTTAGTTCCTTGCTTCCTGACTGCTTAAGTTTTCTATAAATGAAACACCTAACATTGTCATTAAATATTTACTTCTGCAATTTCTTTTGTGCAGCGGATGATTTGATACAGTTGGCATCATCCTACGAGGCCTCAGGTGGAAGGCGATTATCAGGTTCAAGTATCACGAGGCTCATTAGGAGTGCTCGACAGGACAAGCCTAAATTTGTTTCTGCATTCTGCCAATCAAATTGCGGAGATGTTAGTCCAAATGTCCTGGGAACATTTTGTATAGACACTGGTCTTCCTTGTGACTTTAATCACAGTACATGCAATGGGAAGAATGAACTATGCTATGGACGAGGCCCAGGGTATCTACCATGCTACAACTCATTAAAATTTAGGCTTTCCTGTTATTGCATATCTGGAATAGCTCATTATAAATGATTTTCTTAATCCACGGTGTTGCAGATATCCTGATGAATTCGAAAGTACGCGTATCATTGGCAATAGGCAATTTCTCAAGGCTGTGGATCTTTTTAATTCAGCTTCTGAAGAAATACAAGGCAAAATTGACTACAGGCATACTTACCTAGATTTCTCGCAACTCGAAGTGAATATTCCTACAAGTTCAGGAGGTCAGCAGGTGGTGAAAACATGCCCAGCTGCCATGGGATTTGCCTTTGCTGCTGGAACCACAGATGGTCCTGGAGCTTTTGATTTTACACAAGGAGACACCAAGGTTGGCCATATCATTCAAAACTAGCTTCACATTTTGTTTTTGACATGCTAATAACTATTTGGCATCATCTCTTACTAGGGAAACCCTTTCTGGAGGTTGATACGAAACGTTCTTAAGCCACCAGGGCCGGAGCAAGTCAAATGTCAAGCTCCAAAACCAATATTGCTAGACACAGGAGAAATGAAGGAACCATATGATTGGGCAGTATGTCTTCTTATTCTTAACAACCATAGCCAGTCTTGTTGAATGTTTATAGTTTCGATATATTAGTACAGCATGCTGATATAACACCAATTCCTAGTGAGTAGTGACACTGATGCTCTCATTTATTTTGACTTTGAATTGATTTGAAGCTTAGCTTCAGGATTTTAATCATACCCAATATCGTTATATACCGTGTTTGTGGTCCATACAGCTTTTTCGTGCTAGCATGATGACATGAAATGATCCATCACTTATGAATCATAGACTAGCACCAGCTGTCATGTTGGCTCTGTAATGTGTGAACTATGAATCAAGTTACTAGAAGCTACCTTACTGAATTTGTGCAATTGATTGTTTGTTGATCCTGTATTAAATTCTATATTACTATGCAGCCTGCGATACTCCCAATTCAGATCATAAGAATCGGTCAGCTAGGTATCTTGTGTGTCCCTGGAGGTATGTTCCTATTTCCTAACTCCTAAAAACATCCGTCAAAAGAGAGTGCATATTCCTATTTCCCACGCTCATGTAAAATTGTGATGGTTATGTTTCGGTACAGAATTCACAACTATGGCTGGCAGGCGGCTACGTGATGCTGTTAAAGCTGTACTTACAAGTGACAAGAGTGGTGAATTTAATAACAATATTCATGTTGTCCTTGCGGGGCTAACAAACACCTATTCTCAATATGTTACAACTTTTGAAGAGTATGAGATCCAGAGATATGAGGTGCGTATGCTCCCAGCCCACTTTTTGAAAATAATAATATTTAATGAAATGACTGAATCAATTTTGTTTAATGTTTAGCCCACTTTATTTTTTAGTTATGTATCTGGACCTATTTTATCTGGTCTACAAAGAACAGCAGGGTTCATTGCTATGGCTGGATAGGAACTTTGCCCCAGTGGCAAGCTTAGCGTTTCTTTACAATGAAGTAGTAAAATTAGCCTCCCAATGGCCCTCGTGAAGCTCCACTGCTTGAGATTCATATTTCATCTGTTTGACTTGCATCATTAGCCAGAACTTGAGATTCATTCCATTTGCTGTCATGCTTTGTATGCATCTCTTCTCAATCTAGAAATCCTACAGTAATGCACAGCATCTTCTTCAATTTGTTTCTCGCAAAAAAAAATCTTCTTCAATTTGTTTGCAAAGCATTGTAAATGTGAGCCACCACATCGCCCTTCCACAGAATGAGGGTACAAACCTTTTGGGTGCACTCATAAGTGCATGTTTGTTTGTTTGTGATTTTGACTATTCATACTTCTGCCTTTTATGAATGTATCAGGTACATATCAGCACATTTTAAATGTCCTTCCTAGTAAATATGCACAGTATGATCAGATTTTATCTATGTCGTTCATGAACAATTTACAGTATGCTATGTGAACAAATAAATGCCTTTTTTCAGGGAGCATCAACACTGTATGGCCCCCATACCTTGAGTGCCTACATTCAAGAGTTTCAGAAGCTTGCGACAGCCATGGTTGCAAACAAAGAGGTCCCAACTAATTTCCAACCTCCTGATCTTTTGGACAAGCAGATTGGACTGCTCCCAGGGGTCATGTTCGACTCGACGCCCCCTGGGGTCAAGTTTGGAGATGTCAGTTCAGATGTTCCGGCAAACTCAACCTTTAGGAAGGGCAGTACTGTGAATGCTACATTCTATACAGCCTGTCCAAGGAATGACCTTCTTACTGAAGGCACCTTCGCACTCGTTGAGAAGCTAGAAGGTGGCAACAACTGGATTCCTGCCTATGATGATGATGATTGGTCATTGCGCTTCAAGTGGTCAAGGCCTCTACCATTGAGTCCAAGAAGTTTTGCGACTCTGGAGTGGACAATTCCTGAAGATGCCCCATCGGGTGTCTACAGATTCAGGCATTTTGGTGCCTCCAAGGCGTTGTTTGGGTCCATCAAGCATTTTACAGGGACCTCCCGCGCCTTTGCGGTTCGTTAGGTGTTACACCATCGCCTTCAACAGTCTGCATCACTTATAAATTAAGATTGGTACAGTATCGACATGCTTTCGCCTATGGTTTAACATGTATTTGGTGGTAATAACGATGTGCGATCATATGAAACCTTTGTCCCTCTGGTATTGTGCTGGGAAGATATATAGCATGTACATAACCTCACCCCATAGATATGTGAAAATGTCATGTGGTCTCATGTGATGCAAATGTACCATGATGTGTGCGCATCCTCGACACTCCTGGATCGGGCCACTCTCTACTTGCCATTGGATGGCATGCCTCGCTTGAGCTATATGTATCCTGCTACTCCTGCACCTTTGCATCGATGAAGTAATGTGATAAGTGTCCCGCTGGAGGATTCGAATCTGACCTATACCAGTTGCCTAACCGTGCTGCCCAGATGAGGGACGAATATGCCTAGTACTTCATTTTTAAACAGATGAAGAGTTGTCTGAGCGTGACCATGTCAAAACCAGACATACTGAATATAGCTCTTCATCTGGTTTTGATGCCAAATTTCTTTCAGATGAATGTTCAGAACCAGCAACCTCAGAGTGCACCGTGTAAAGGGTTAGGGCCTGTTTGTTTGGGCTGGAACTTTTGAACTTTTAGAAAAGCTGGCTGTTTGAGTAGCTAAAAAGTTATCTATTAGATTTTTAATATTGGCTTTGTAATATATATTAAGCTTCTCAGCATGCCAAAAGTCAGAAAAGCACCTCTCAGCAAGCTTTTCATCTTTTAGTTCATTTCATCAAAAGTCAGCTTTTCAACACTTCAAAAGCCAAATCAGAAGTTTGCTGTTTGTTTCAGCTTTTTAGCTGAAAAGTTGAAACAAACAGGACCTTGGTCCAGAAAAAGCACGCCTTGCTTCACAAGTAAAGTTGTTTCAAATACTTCATACATCTATAGATGGTTTGGCCATTGGCTTTGGTCAAAGGCCCAAACTGAAAGGTTCAATCAAAGCACTGACCTTCTGGGCCCCCACCTAGTAGAATAAAATAAATAATACTGTAGAGAACACTCTATAAATCTCAAAAACACAGAAAAAATGAAAGGAAGAAACGAGAAGAAGATCCGCTGCTCAGTGTTTCGAGGCATTAGCTAGGCAGATTAAAGGGTAAAATGTACCTTTTTAAATTCTCCTTTTGGCTAATTAACGTATATCACGACTGTACACCGTAGAGCAGACGTTGCACGGATTGACGGCATATAATCTAGCGACGCGCCGTATCTCACTCGTGACCAAATAAGGTCACTTAAGAACTAATGATTGGGAGTTGGGACCAATCGTTGACTACCCCAAGGACAACAAGTACACTGCACCTCCGGTACTCCGAAAAGGAAGAAATGCACATTCAAGCTCTCTAGAGGCACCCCCTCCGAAAACAAGAACAGAGTCGATGCTTTGAAAAAACTGCTATCCACTTTGGGGAAAGCAAAAGCCAAAAAGAATGTCCATCTTTCTAGGCCGAACGCGAAGCGCTGCCGGTCGTTCCTACATGTGGAGAGCGGCGAGCGCCGTTGCTGCATTTGCAAGCCATTCACGGTGCAGGTGTCACGGAATTTCTCGGCTTCTGCAGAATTTTAGATCCCCTTGCTTATCGTCTTGGTCCCGTTCCTGTCCGCGATTCAGAGGCACGCTTGATGCCTGGAACGACGCGAGTTAACCGACGCTCTACCCCGATGTGGCGTGCGTTCATGCACCTCTGAAGCAGCATAAACTTATGTTAGAAAGAAGAAAGAAAAATGCAGAGAGAGCCAAACAGTTAGTTGCAGCGCCAAGGAGGCTGCCTGCTGTCGCGCAGCAACATGGTAATTCGGCTCGCCATTGAAAACTGCGGCCAGCGATCGTGTCTCCCGGCTCCTGTCGACAACGTGCCGAAACGGAGGTCATGCACGGTAGCTGGGCTGCAAGGAATGTGCACGTTCATGAACGAGACAATGGAATATGCAAGGAATGTGCACATTCCAGGGATAGAAACAACCCCAGAATTGCACAACATGAGAATAGGATATACAGAGAAAAAGGTTTTCCAGGGCATATGATGGCGGTGGTGGCCCACGCCGTGGCCTCAGATGCACGCTGCCCGCCGGCCGGAGGGAGAAAAGGCCCTGCCTCGGATTCGCCGCTGATGCTGACGACGATGCACGGCGCGCAAGTCGTACAGCTTTTGCTGCTGCTCGCTTTGGCTCGGTTCCGCCATGGCTTTACCCTAACCGGAACAAGGTTAAAGACTTGAACCCTCGAAAAGTCAGACTAAACAATGCTTTCCAGGTCTCCTTTCGTCGTCAAAGCGAGTGTGGCTTTGGGCCATTCTCGCGACCTTTTTTCCTCGCCGTCGCCTCGCGCGCAGGTGACGGCCAGCTGGAATGGATAGTAGTAACACAGAAATGGCAGCGGTGGTGCTGGTGGTGGAAGGAAGATAAACAAAGCCGGAAGAGATGGGGTCGCGGCGCGGTTCCCCATGGCGGAGAGGACCCCTCAGAATCATGCGCAGATCTTTGTCTTCACCACCCACACATCGTACGTAGCCGCAGCGCTCATTGCTCGCGTCGTTGGAGGGGGGCCTCGAGCTTTTTCCGAGCTTTTCCGTGATCCCGCTCGTCTCGTCTCCCCCCTGCTCGCCACCGGCTTTGGACAGGCAGAGAACCAGAGAGCGTACAGTACATCTTGCTGTTGCTGGCCGGTTGGTTGCAACTGCTACCACAGGTTTGTACGGGGGCCGCTTACACGCTGCACAGTGATCAGCAGCCCAGGGTGACCGTCCTCTTGCAAGAATAGATCAAGTACTACTACGTGCGAGACCGAATAATGGCAAGTACGAGTAGTACGAGTGTCCACGACGATGGAGCTAGAGCTAGAAAGAGATCTTGCACGGATCTGACATTGCTGAATGAGCTGAAGAACATGGCGCGATTTAGAAGAGGTTACAGTCGAGCCGAACATACCTAATTACAGATCGTGTTGCAAGTCACTTGTAGTACAAAGCAAACCTAAAAAGAGAAAACTAAAGAAGGATAAAGAGATTCAGATCCACGCTTGTGTACATGGGGGGAGGTGGTTAAAGGAGCCTAAAAGGAGCTCTTTCCCCACGCCTAAAACCACAAAAAAGGACGAACTCACGCTCCCACCGTCACGCACACACACACACATAAACAAGGTGAGAGGTCTCTAGCTCGTTGCATCGCCACATGTTGTTGAACTTGAACCTGCCTTTAGCCATTTGTGCTTGCAGCAGGTTCGTCGCGTTTTCCTCGCTTCTTTCGCGAGATTTGGCTCCAAGCTTCGGCCTCCGTCTCCTCCCGAAATTTGGCGGACGGCGCGAATGCAAGATCACAGTGACGGCGCTTTTGCTTTGGAATTTCTGGAAGTTACGCCCCCGGGTCGCTCCGTGATCGCAGCAGCGACGTGTCGCACTCGGAGATGGACGCTGCACGAATGCAAGTAAACACGCACATCAGAAAAATAGTGTGCTCGCCTCCTTGGACAGAGTAATGGAGGCACGAGACGGTCGGTGGCGTCAAGGCTACGGTGCTCGTACTGTACCTCGGTGGAGGGACTCCCTGCAGTGCGCGATGGCGCTCGCGATGCCGTCCTGCTTCTCGACGAGCGTGTCGTCGCGGCGCTGCGGCGGTGCCGGGGACTGGCCCACCGCCGCCATCTGCGCCGAGCGGCTC
>LAPY01000163.1:239495-258804 GCA_000970635.1 Eragrostis tef | reverse complement strand
GTCGCCGGCAACGTGCTCCGTGCACGCGATCGGCACCAGGCACAGCCCCCGGCTCCTCAGGTCGCTCGGTCGCGGCCGCTCCACCACCGTTCCGGCCGAGCTCTCCTGCACCTGCACAATGCACAGGGCAAAGCCGTAGTACAAGCACAGTGTTAAAGGCTATAATTACTGGAGCGGTAATTAAGTTTTGCTTGGCGTTTGGTCCCTTACCATAGCGTGCGCCGAAGCCGGCAGGCGCTGCATGTACGGCGAGCTCAGGACCTGCCACGAAAAGCGACGGACGCCAGTAAGTCCCCGAACAGTGTATGTACAGGCTTCATAGCGGACGCAGCGCGTACATACGCAAACGACATGCATAAGCCACCGCTACATACAGAGTACATACTGTACATGGACAGAGCAGGCTCGCTGTACAAAGCCGTGTGCACAGCGTTCTGCTCTTGTCTTATCTGTGCTCGTGGACACGTACCTGAACCTGGTCGTGCAGGAAGCGTATGTAGCCGAGCGCCTCGTGCAGAACGGAAGCCGTATCAGACTGCGAAAGCAGGTCAGGTCCATCAGTTCGTATCCGCCCGTCAAAGGTCAAAAGAGACGACAGGCTTAATCGGCTGGCTAATTAACTGGTGTTACTACTTGCATGCAAAGAAATGTACTGTAAACTCTGCATCTACGCAGCAGCGACCGTATCAATGTAAGTCTGTTTTGACTCGAATAATTGTGGCTAAAATGTGGTAGGAATACTGACAGTATGTGTTGCATTGAGCTGCCTGTTTGGCTTTCATGGCGATCTAATATTCAAGAGGAAGGGGAACGCTGTGTATTTGCTACGGCGCGCAGTGAATTGTGTGTTGTTACGCTTGCATCGGAAAGGAAACACCGAAAGGCAAGTACAGGGAGCGAGTAAAGAGCGTATCGCCAAAAGCCTGAAGCTTTTCGCCTTTTTCACTTTCTTACCTTTCCGAATGGAGAAACCAGCTGCTGCAGAGCGATGATCCTCTCCCCTAGCCTCTCCCTCCTCACCTAACACAATTATTAACATTTTTGACCGGGTGAGACGAACTGATTAACGAAAGAACAGCTCACTAATTTTTGAAGCCGTGGAACAGCTCACTGATTTGGCCTACTAATCTGTGTCAAAATGGCCCACGGGTGATTAGCACACCGTGCTGGCACCAAAGGCAGCATCAGTTGGAAGAGAAGCACTAACCCTGGGCTTCTTGTTCGTTTCAGCAGCAGGCGCAGCCTTCCTCTGATCATTGCCTCTTGAACCCTTTTTCTGCGCAAGAATCAGACGAATCATGAACTAGCCGTGCAACAACTTGATGGTGCAATACATATTACAAAATTCGTAGTGGCGAAAATTCACGAACCACCCAAAAATCAACAGTCACATTCCCCATCCAAAATCTTCGCTTGACAATGCAAGAAACCATATTTCCCTAAAAAAGAGAACAATGCAAGAAACCGTGAAGAAACTATCAGAGTTGCAGTAACAACAGCTGCCTCCCAAGACAGTGTAAACACACCTGTCTTGACCCCTTCTTTACAAGAATCAACCGAACCATGAATCAACCATTAAGGAAACTACAAGCACACAAATTTTACGGTGGCAAATATTCACGAACCGTCCGAAAATCAACACACACCATTCCAAACAACCATTTAACATTGCAAGGAAGCATCCATCAATTGCAGCCATGAATATAAACAGACAACCATGAATCAACCATTAAGGAAACTACAAGCACACAAATTTTACGGTGGCAAATATTCACGAACCGTCAAAAATCAACACACCATTCCAAACAATCACTTATGCAGGGAAGCGTCCATCAGTTGCAGCCAAGGATGTACTAACAGAGCAATTAACGCACCTTGAAGGCCTGTGGCTTCGTGCTGGAGATGGCCGAGATGGAGGTCGCAGTCGGCGAGGACGACATGGAGGAGATGGAAGAGGAGCACTCGGTGGTGGGACTGGACTTCTGCGGAACAACCATTGGAATTGCACGATCACAGCCGTAGTACTGGAGGCCAAAGAGGCCATCACCATGGCACTGCTCTTGGCCCGTGAAGCTCAGCATGTGGTGGTAAGGAGGAGGAGCCATGCCCATGTAGGAGACGCAGGTAGGAGACGACGCGGCAGCAGGAGTGGCACCGGTGGTCTCGGTGGAGACGACACTGGAAGAGAAGTAGGATGAAGGTGACAGGCACCGGAAGAAGTCTTCATCTGCGAGACCAATCGTGTCCATGTAGCCTCGCCCTCCTGCCTCGGTGATGATCTCCTCTTCCTTCACCATGATCGCTAGTAGCTGAAACTGGAACTGCAGGGGAGATTACGAGTCATGAACAAGAAAGAAGGATGGACGCTAATCTTGGATGCAAGAAAGGATATGGGAGAGTAGTACCAGTCGGAGGTCTCTGTTTCGGTCAAAGAAGTTTCGCACCGGCTCTGCAGCTCTCTGTTTCTCTGGGACTGTGAGCTCTGTCTCTGTTCAGATTCATACGCACTTGAACACGCCTCGCTTTTGATGAGGTTTGGAGAGAGCTGAAAAAGGGTTGGAGAGAGACGGCTCAGACGGGGCGAGAGGGCGAGCTCGGGGGAAGGGGACCATGCCGTCGCTCGATTTCTATGTAGAGGCAACCTACTGACCGCCATGTACAGTACAGCGAGTGAGAATGTCTACGGATGGTCTAGGTCCAACCTGTCAGTGACACATACCAAACCATAATTAAACATGCACTCGCCAAACCATGAGCTGAACTGATTCATGGGATGTATATGTACGTATGTATTCTTTTACCCTCCAACAATAAGTGGGTAAAATTACGTGAAGGAAATCAAAAGGTGGCAGGTCCTAGGCTTCGCCTTTGTTTAGCCAGAAATAGCAAAGCGTACTTCTTTTAGATTGTTTGATAAAATTCTTGGATATCATAACGTACAAACTCTAAATAATTGCTAGTGGAAATAAAGGTAAAATAAAACTCAAAATTCGAGATTCTAGCAAATAAACAAGCACAAGCTAGTATGATCTTTAAAAGAAATCATAGGCTCGTACTATAATTTGATCAACGGAAGGAGCCGTACAGGCAAGATATTAGTATAAAATTACTGCATGAAGTTGACGTATGACCATTTAAATTTACATCTTTTCTTCTAACAACAAATTGAAATTGACTTTGTCAGTCACTAGCATTAACTTAAAGGTGCAAAATGTTCGTTAGTATAGGTGCATGTGCCTTCATATATGTAATGAGGATGCGTGCGTATATGTGATACTACTATACTTAATTTACAAAAGTAAACAAACTATGGTTCCCTCTGCGCGAATCTAGTTAAAGCTCGACACCGTGATTTTCACAAATCACAACTGACCTGTGCGTAGACGATGCAATTAGGTGCACAGACATGGCTCGGTTCTGGTCGGTCGTTTAACGCTAGCTTTGTCCCTGCATCGCCGCCTACGCGACAGACCAACGACCGCGATGGGTAGCGGACCCACAGCGGAGACATGTTTGCGTAGGCATTGTCGTTTCCATTTTTCTTACTGGGGTTTCGCTCTCGCCTGGTTTCTCTCTTCTACGTTCGCTTATCGGGAGGGCCGAACCCCAGGTGGGCTCGAACTGCTCCATGGGCTTCTTTTCATTTTTCCCGTTTACAGACCGGGGTTGGTTTGGATGTTTCCGGCCTCGGCAACTGTGGGGTCAAATCCGACGTGCCGAGCCCGAGAAGCCCTAGAAGAAGGCGTGGCTTGGCTTGTCGCGTGTCCTGTACCTGCCGCACGTCCAATTTCCAACCTCGCATGCGTCGACCGGTCGCCTAGCTCATCATACTCTCGTATAATACATCTGAGCTTATCTACGAGAAAAATTCGGTTCAAAGAAATGTATATTGGGAATCTGAATGCCCCACACCAAAAAAACATGACAGCTAGAGACGGGCAAAGGAACAGGAGGCATCTACCAAGGGCTTTGTAGTGTAGGGTGACCGGTTCCGGGCCTTCGGTTCTGTTCAGGCATCTAGTGCTAGCTTTGACTACATTGAGAAAAGGAATGGTGCAAGAATCCAATGGACGGTTCAGGTTTAAAACGAAGTCAAATATCACCCGTGATCCGTCAGACAAGCCGTATAAAACGAAAAGGGTCGCTGCAGCAAGCTGGAAATTGCAAAACGGGAAGTATGTCCATGCTCCACAGGAAAGCTGAACGGGTCATGGACAAGAACAAATGCTTACCGAGCTGAGTGCGTCGTCAACTCTTAATCAGTTAACCAGAGCATGGGTCTGTACTCTGCAGGATCCATAGCTCCTAGTACGTCTTTGCCTCGTGGAAATGCCATGCGTCTGGAGCCTGGAGAAGAAAACGCAAAATCCAAACATTAACAAACTTCCAGAGACTTTATTTCCTAATGTTAAGCAGATTCATGTCGCGTGAGTATGAAAGAAAAAACATTTCAAAAAAACGTACTTTGCTGACTCGGAAGGCCTTGTCGCAATACAAAGGCAAATAGTACTTTGCCGGATCCGTACTGCAAGACACTTCTGCAAGATGAGTTGTTCCTGTCATGACAGTCAAACAAGGGTCCACTCATCAGTTAAGAGAAAAATATACTACTAGTTTCAAATTTGTTGTTTACGATACATACAACAACAAAAAATTGCAGTCCTCAATAGGCCTAACTATAATCAGTTCATGCCTCTTAGTCATCATTTGGTTAGGACTCCAAAGATTTAGATTGGTTGACACAAAGAAGACATGAAGTACATTACAATCTGGGCAGATCATATGCGGATTATATGATGTTAATCATTATATACTAGAAAATAGTACAACCGGTGGGCGTCCGTTTCTGCACACCTACATAACTTAGCTGCTCGTGAGGGTTCTTATGGAATGAGTGAGGTCGAACGGATTATGTACATAAACGTTGACATCATGATCAGAATAACAAGATTATGGCATTGTTTGCGCCCGTGTTCAGGTCGTAGAAGTTGGCCTACCTTCGTTTGGTTCTCTGGCCAAACTTGTCTCATTTTGAGATGCATATGGCCCAACAGATCACGGTCACGGACTCACGGGTTCCCCGCTCCGTTCGTGCTACTTGGCTTGAAGTTGAGCTAAGAATAACTAACATGTAGTAGTACTCACTTCGCTCCTTTTTTTTTCCTTGTTTTGAACGAAGATTAACCCAGTAGTTTTACTAAAAGAGACAGCAGAGAAAGAGGTCCTACTCCGCAGTCCAGTTCAATAATTAAGATTCACAGCATGCAACAAAATAATAGAACAGAAGCTCAATACCAAAACTGGCGAAGAGGCAAAAGGTTGGTCGCATGCATCGCCAGGCAGGGTAACATACAACGACACAGAAGAGTTTGAAACGCACAAAAAATTTCCAATTGCAGTGTGAAACAATGGTGAAATCACACTTGCCACTTTAAATCCCACAGATAAAAGAATCAACATACAAATAAATATGCAGATGTTATTAGATTCATCATGAAAACTACTTTCGTTGTCAGTAGTTCAATTTACTTGAAACAACATTTATTCGTACCAATTTCTAGCCAAAGTGTACCTTAAGTATCGTGTCATTTTCCTAAACGGACTATATTTTGGGTCAAATTATTATCCTGGGCGGAAATTATTGTGTTATGCACCAGCAGTACCACTTTTTGTGGAAATAATTAAACAACAAAGTAAATACCATATCACAACTACAAATGGGCCTCAGTGCCTCACTTTGTAGTCCAGGAACTCAGGGTCCTTACAGGCAAGCGATGGGCCTAGATCGAGTCTGCTAAATTCCTACATGGCAAAAAGGCAACCAGAGACCCATAAACATGGCAAAAAGCCTAGACGTGCACCCGTGATTAACATGGTCACAAATTATGTTGGTAGGGTTTGACTAAACAATCAGATGGTCCGTATCCCTTTTCAACTGAGAAATACTACGATACACGGGCTATAACAGCTGGAGTTATTGGTGTCCCACTAATCAGCAGGTCAAACAGAGGTGGCGCAGAGAAATGGAGAGCCACTTACGTGATCTACAGATGCAGCTGCCCGATACGAAATGGAAAATAATTGGACCAAGGTCACATGGTGCCCGCACGTCTCCTGTTCAGCACCTAGCAGAAACAACAACAGAATCCAAATTAATTTTTTTGTTAGAAATTGCGATCTTGAAAAACAGATGGCCACTACTAACTTGGGTTCCAACTTCCAAAGTTTGCTGGAATCCATCATAAGGAACAAAACTAATGATGGTATTGTTTGAAGCACTGCACAAGTATTAGTTTGTTTGATGCCAGGGATTCCAAAGAAGGAAAAAAATGATATGCAATGGGTCGCCTTGTCAATTATACTACGCCTAACCTTCTCGTATATTAAGATGCTTCCATCATACCAGCTTTGTTTGACAACTTAAAATCATTTTTCAAAGTGGTGATTTGAGTTGAAATAACTTAAACCATTAGTTCTCCTTTTGGCAGCCTAAAAAAAAGCTCTCACAGAAAGGGGAAGAAGATGGCTCTTAAAATATCATAATCTCAACCTAATTGAATAAACCAGCATGATACAGCTAAAAATAAAAGGTTCAGCACCTAGTTAGACAGCTTGCTTGAATGGTTCCAATCTGACTTTGCAGGATTGGCCTGCAGGTTCCCTTTCAATGCACATTAAGGCATCCAGATGTCATTTCGGCATACGAACTCCGGACAGAATATTGAAGATTACCCATTGGACATGATATTTAGGTTCGCAACCTAATACCATCTGGACGTGCATCCCAACCATATCGTCTCCTAGTAATCAATCCGTTCCCTCCAAAAAACAAACCAAAGACTTCATTCATCCCTGCATCCTTTCCCTCTCTTCCTCAATCCTGAGAGCAATTCCCTCCCCCATGAGAAGCCACCAATAAGCTTTTGCTACATGCAAGTGCTTCTGATGCCAGCATCAACAAAGATGTGCAGAAGCAACAGAAGCATGCTTGAGTGGAAGAGAGTACCAGTGTTCATCGTCCTCTCCATCCTTGCCACAACCAATGTAGTTGCATCACAGAAGGATCGGTTTGTACCTCAAGACAACTATCTCATCAGCTGTGGGGCATCGGGTGCTGTGCAGCTTGATGATGGAAGGACATTCCGTTCTGATCCAGAGTCGACATCTTTTCTGTCCACCCCGATGGACATCAAGCTCACAGCTAACAGCTCTCCGAATGCTGCTTCATCATTATCTCCACTCTACCTTTCTGCAAGAGTTTTCTCTGATGTATCCACTTATAGTTTCTTCATCAACCAGCCTGGTCGCCATTGGATCCGCCTCTACTTCTTACCTATCCCTGACAAGCAGTACAACCTCACCACAGCCACATTCTCTGTGTTCACTGACAATATGGTCCTTCTCCACGATTTCTCCTTCATAGCCAGTCCCCCTAACCCTGTCCTTAGAGAGTACATTGTTGCAACACAGGGAGACACATTGAAGATCATTTTTACCCCAAAGAAGGACTCAATAGCATTCATCAATGCTATTGAGGTTGTCTCAGCACCGCCAAACCTAATTCCAAATACCACCAATGGAGTGCCCCCCCAGGAGCAATTTGACATCTCCAACAATGCATTGCAGGTAGTCTACCGGCTGAACATGGGGGGTGCACTCGTGACACCCTTCAATGACACACTAGCCAGAACATGGCTGCCTGATACACCCTTTTTAAAGCTTGAGGCAGCAGCAAATCCTGTTTGGGTTCCCCCTAGAACCATCAAGTATCCTGATGACAAGACCAACACTCCTCTCATCGCACCATCAAACGTCTACTCAACAGCACAGCAAATGGCCTCGACAAATACCACGCAAGCAAGATTCAACATAACATGGGCACTGAAGGCAGAGCCAGGATTCAAGTACCTCATTCGCCTACATTTCTGCGACATTGTAAGCAAGGCACTCAGTAGCCTCTACTTCAATGTCTACATTAATGGCATGATGGGTGTCCCCAACCTTGATCTCTCAAGCTTGACAATGGGGCTTGCAGTAGCCTACTACAAGGATTTTACCATCGACTCATCCATCATAACCAACTCCACCATTCTAGTACAAGTTGGTCCAGGTACAACCGATTCCAGCAGCAGCAATGCCATCCTTAATGGTCTTGAAGTTATGAAGATAAGCAATCAAGCAAACAGCTTGGATGGTCTCTTTTCACCAAAAACAAGCTCACAAGTTGGTAAGAGGACCCTAACCGGCTTGGGTCTTGCTTTGGCAGTAATTGCAGCTGCATTGGCCATAGTGATGTGCTGCCGGCGAAACCGCAGGCCAGAATGGCAGAAGACAAACAGCTTCCATTCGTGGTTCCTCCCACTTAATTCCAGCCAATCCAGCTTCATGAGCAGCTGCAGCAGGCTCTCTAGAAATCGTTTCGGTTCCACAAGGACCAAGAGTGGTTTTTCAAGTGTGTTTGCATCTAGTGCTTATGGGCTGGGTCGTTATTTCACCTTCACCGAAATTCAGAAAGCCACAAAAAACTTTGAAGAAAAGGATATTCTTGGCGTTGGTGGCTTTGGAAAGGTTTATCTTGGTGTTCTTGAGGATGGAACGAAGCTGGCTATCAAGAGAGGCAATCCATCTTCTGATCAAGGAATGAATGAATTCCTGACTGAAATTCAAATGTTGTCAAAGCTTCGTCACCGCCATCTGGTTTCACTCATTGGTTGCTGTGATGAGAATAACGAGATGATCCTGGTTTATGAGTTCATGTCAAATGGTCCACTAAGGGATCATCTCTATGGTGGCACAAACCTGAAGCCTCTTTCTTGGAAGCAGCGCCTAGAAATTAGCATCGGAGCAGCAAAAGGTCTGCACTATCTTCACACAGGTGCAGCTCAGGGCATAATTCACCGTGACGTCAAGACTACCAACATCCTCCTTGATGAAAATTTTGTAGCCAAGGTTGCTGATTTTGGCCTATCGAAAGCTGCTCCATCCCTTGAGCAAACCCATGTCAGCACTGCTGTCAAAGGAAGCTTTGGTTATCTTGATCCAGAGTACTTCAGACGTCAACAGCTAACAGAGAAATCTGATGTATACTCTTTCGGGGTAGTACTCTTCGAAGTGCTGTGTGCAAGGCCAGCCATCAATCCAGCACTTCCAAGAGACCAGGTGAACCTCGCGGAGTGGGCACTTGCATGGTACCGCAAGGGAGAGCTTAACAAAATAATTGATCCTCACATTTCTGGACAAATCAGGCCTGATTCACTTGAGATGTTTGCTGAGGCTGCTGAGAAATGCCTTGCTGATTATGGAGTAGATCGCCCATCAATGGGAGATGTTTTATGGAAGCTTGAGTTTGCCTTGCAGCTTCAAGAAAAGGGTGATGTTGTCGATGGCACCAGAAATGAGATCCCAATGAAGAGCTTGAATGTGTCAGGCTTTGATGACATGAAGCAACCTAGCAGTGCAATCCCATCAGTTCAAGGAAGATGAACATAGCATGGCATCACCAAAATCTGTACAACAGTAAGTATTACATTTTGTGTCCAGCGCCATGCAAGCATATCTACCACCTTCGTAGAAGGAACTATTGCCTTGACATTCCAAAGTCAGAAAAAGATGTTATAGGCTCATAACAGAAATTCGGACATTACTTTTGTTTGTACTTCGACATTTAGGTAATGTGTTGTATGATTAAGAATACATTCTTTGAATTAGAGAACATTGTTGGATTGTTTGAAAACTAATCTGTGGAGTCATATTCTGTACATTGTCAGTATTCCACCGTTGAAGGTAAAGTAATTTCCTCATACATTGAATTCAAACAATAAAATGTTATATGAAAGATCAGTGTGAAACCGCATTATGTCATCACACATATGCTACGCTACTGTACAAGCATGCTATGTGCAATTAACCTAAAAGAAAATGAACTTGACCGACCAAGGAGTAACTAAGTAGTAGGATTATTGTTATAAGCAATAAGCACCCAAATTCGAGGGGTGCACACCCACAACTATCACAAAATAGAAGAAAATAGAAGAAGCTTCATCAGTTATCATAGAGTATTGCTTACCAACTTGCATCGTATATGTCATTAGAAATATGGTGATATGTCGCAGCATGTTTTTCAGTAAGGTAGGTGCAACTCATAATGACATCTACCATATGAGGTAAGATTAGTTTGAAGCATTTTGACATAGAAGGACAATTATACCTTGTGGTTATCTCTGCTAGCCAAGTTGAACAGAATAACTATGCCAGTATCAAGGGTCCTCTCCATCCTTGCCACAACCAATGTAGTTGCATCACAGAAGGATCGGTTTGTACCTCAAGACAACTATCTCATCAGCTGTGGGGCATCGGGTGCTGTGCAGCTTGATGATGGAAGGACATTCCGTTCTGATCCAGAGTCGACATCTTTTCTGTCCACCCCGATGGACATCAAGCTCACAGCTAACAGCTCTCCGAATGCTGCTTCATCATTATCTCCACTCTACCTTTCTGCAAGAGTTTTCTCTGATGTATCCACTTATAGTTTCTTCATCAACCAGCCTGGTCGCCATTGGATCCGCCTCTACTTCTTACCTATCCCTGACAAGCAGTACAACCTCACCACAGCCACATTCTCTGTGTTCACTGACAATATGGTCCTTCTCCACGATTTCTCCTTCATAGCCAGTCCCCCTAACCCTGTCCTTAGAGAGTACATTGTTGCAACACAGGGAGACACATTGAAGATCATTTTTACCCCAAAGAAGGACTCAATAGCATTCATCAATGCTATTGAGGTTGTCTCAGCACCGCCAAACCTAATTCCAAATACCACCAATGGAGTGCCCCCCCAGGAGCAATTTGACATCTCCAACAATGCATTGCAGGTAGTCTACCGGCTGAACATGGGGGGTGCACTCGTGACACCCTTCAATGACACACTAGCCAGAACATGGCTGCCTGATACACCCTTTTTAAAGCTTGAGGCAGCAGCAAATCCTGTTTGGGTTCCCCCTAGAACCATCAAGTATCCTGATGACAAGACCAACACTCCTCTCATCGCACCATCAAACGTCTACTCAACAGCACAGCAAATGGCCTCGACAAATACCACGCAAGCAAGATTCAACATAACATGGGCACTGAAGGCAGAGCCAGGATTCAAGTACCTCATTCGCCTACATTTCTGCGACATTGTAAGCAAGGCACTCAGTAGCCTCTACTTCAATGTCTACATTAATGGCATGATGGGTGTCGCCAACCTTGATCTCTCAAGCTTGACAATGGGGCTTGCAGTAGCCTACTACAAGGATTTTACCATCGACTCATCCATCATAACCAACTCCACCATTCTAGTACAAGTTGGTCCAGGTACAACCGATTCCAGCAGCAGCAATGCCATCCTTAATGGTCTTGAAGTTATGAAGATAAGCAATCAAGCAAACAGCTTGGATGGTCTCTTTTCACCAAAAACAAGCTCACAAGTTGGTAAGAGGACCCTAACCGGCTTGGGTCTTGCTTTGGCAGTAATTGCAGCTGCATTGGCCATAGTGATGTGCTGCCGGCGAAACCGCAGGCCAGAATGGCAGAAGACAAACAGCTTCCATTCGTGGTTCCTCCCACTTAATTCCAGCCAATCCAGCTTCATGAGCAGCTGCAGCAGGCTCTCTAGAAATCGTTTCGGTTCCACAAGGACCAAGAGTGGTTTTTCAAGTGTGTTTGCATCTAGTGCTTATGGGCTGGGTCGTTATTTCACCTTCACCGAAATTCAGAAAGCCACAAAAAACTTTGAAGAAAAGGATATTCTTGGCGTTGGTGGCTTTGGAAAGGTTTATCTTGGTGTTCTTGAGGATGGAACGAAGCTGGCTATCAAGAGAGGCAATCCATCTTCTGATCAAGGAATGAATGAATTCCTGACTGAAATTCAAATGTTGTCAAAGCTTCGTCACCGCCATCTGGTTTCACTCATTGGTTGCTGTGATGAGAATAACGAGATGATCCTGGTTTATGAGTTCATGTCAAATGGTCCACTAAGGGATCATCTCTATGGTGGCACAAACCTGAAGCCTCTTTCTTGGAAGCAGCGCCTAGAAATTAGCATCGGAGCAGCAAAAGGTCTGCACTATCTTCACACAGGTGCAGCTCAGGGCATAATTCACCGTGACGTCAAGACTACCAACATCCTCCTTGATGAAAATTTTGTAGCCAAGGTTGCTGATTTTGGCCTATCGAAAGCTGCTCCATCCCTTGAGCAAACCCATGTCAGCACTGCTGTCAAAGGAAGCTTTGGTTATCTTGATCCAGAGTACTTCAGACGTCAACAGCTAACAGAGAAATCTGATGTATACTCTTTCGGGGTAGTACTCTTCGAAGTGCTGTGTGCAAGGCCAGCCATCAATCCAGCACTTCCAAGAGACCAGGTGAACCTCGCGGAGTGGGCACTTGCATGGTACCGCAAGGGAGAGCTTAACAAAATAATTGATCCTCACATTTCTGGACAAATCAGGCCTGATTCACTTGAGATGTTTGCTGAGGCTGCTGAGAAATGCCTTGCTGATTATGGAGTAGATCGCCCATCAATGGGAGATGTTTTATGGAAACTTGAGTTCGCCTTGCAGCTTCAAGAAAAGGGTGATGTTGTTGATGGCACCAGAAATGAGATCCCAATGAAGAGCTTGAATGTATCAGGCTTTGATGACATGAAGCAACCTAGCAGTGCAATCCCATCAGTTCAAGGAAGATGAAGATAGCATGGCATCACCAAAATCAGTAACGACAGTAAGTATTACATTTTGTGTCCAGCGCCATGCAAGCATATCTACCACCTTCGTAGAAGGAACTATTGCCTTGACATTCCAAAGTCAGAAAAAGATGTTATAGGCTCATAACAGAAATTCGGACATTACTTTTGTTTGTACTTCGACATTTAGGTAATGTGTTGTATGATTAAGAATACATTCTTTGAATTAGAGAACATTGTTGGATTGTTTGAAAACTAATCTGTGGAGTCATATTCTGTACATTGTCAGTATTCCACCGTTGAAGGTAAAGTAATTTCCTCATACATTGAATTCAAACAATAAAATGTTATATGAAAGATCAGTGTGAAACCGCATTATGTCATCACACATATGCTACGCTACTGTACAAGCATGCTATGTGCAATTAACCTAAAAGAAAATGAACTTGACCGACCAAGGAGTAACTAAGTAGTAGGATTATTGTTATAAGCAATAAGCACCCAAATTCGAGGGGTGCACACCCACAACTATCACAAAATAGAAGAAAATAGAAGAAGCTTCATCAGTTATCATAGAGTATTGCTTACCAACTTGCATCGTATATGTCATTAGAAATATGGTGATATGTCGCAGCATGTTTTTCAGTAAGGTAGGTGCAACTCATAATGACATCTACCATATGAGGTAAGATTAGTTTGAAGCATTTTGACATAGAAGGACAATTATACCTTGTGGTTATCTCTGCTAGCCAAGTTGAACAGAATAACTATGCCAGTATCAAGGAGCCTGAAATATCCCACTATTTAAAGGCTCCAGGCACGAAATGAGAATTGCATGTGTTGGAATTTTCGAGGGAGGTGGCGGGGTGATGATAAGAATAAATGCTCTATTCTCTGCTGCTTTCAGTAACTACGTTGCTATCAAAAAAATGTCATGCAATTAGGGATGCAGCAGCCAGCCAGCAGCCCAGTTAACTAATACGAGTATGTAACAATTACAACTTTCATTTAACCCCAATTTTATTCTTGATGGATCCTCTCCTTAGTGAGCATAGATTGTCCCAGTACTTTGGAATTACTACTATTGAAAGCATAATCTTCCTAATTTTACGGAAAACACAGATAAAGGCATATATTTGTCAACAGCAACAACAACATAGCCTTTTGTCCCAAGCAAGTTGGGTAGGCATATATTTGTCACAAAGACTAAATGTGCTTATAATGCCTGGCAGCAGCACAAATAGCATAGGAAGTTCAAATGGTGAGATCAGGCACATGATGCTGTGCATAGAATCAATACTAACATTAAGATAAATATAATGACATTGTGCAGAGTGCCAGAGATCTTTCAGGTCGGAATTATGGAGTTGCACTACAATGGTGATTGCTCTGATATCATTATATTCAGACTGTGAAGAACAGGGTATCAAGCAACCGAAACAAACATTTCAACTCTTTTCTTTTTCTTTGTTTTCTTTCCGAAGCACAAGTACCCGGCAAAATGCTACTTCAGATGTATTTAAGTGAAGCTTAGAAACGTTTGCTTCAAACTAAATTCAGAATTTTGTAACATATTCAATATGAATAAAGCCAAAAAAACTAAATAACATGGAGAATTGGGCGCTTGCCTTGTCCCTTGAAGCAATTATATAGATCTCAGGCAGCTGATTACAACAGAATCTAAGTACAACAATACCATTTGTTAACATGTCGTAGCCTACACTATGGATAATCGGATATAGAAGCTATCTTCTGTAGATATACTTTGAGAGTGGGAAACCGACACTCCTGGCAACCTGCAAATAAAACAAGAAAGAATCCATAAAATGAACACCACAATACAAGATTACTTAAGTGCACAGTTGCAGTAACAGGTTATCTTATTGCGGAATGTTACCTTGAGAGCTAAATCTTCATCAATATTGGATCGATATCTAGCTGAGCCTTCAAGTGGGCAGCTCCGGCTTTTCGAGAGGAAATTTGAATTGCACAAAGTTGACAGTTGTAAAAGAACATCTGACATTAGGCCAGCCATTCCACTTCCATTCATCGTACTATCAGGACACTCAACATCACTGAGGGCATCTTCTGACACTGATGTAATACACTGAAAGATAGCCAATAGCCTCTCAAGAGGAAATGTGCCAGGGCCTTTCATAAGCATTTCTTCAACCAAATTGTCCTTCATGGCCACTGAAGCCTGAGAGCTCCTGCATCAAAGAACAGTACTGTCAGCATCTAGTAAAATATTTAAGTATGGTAAATGGCATATGATATAAGGTATCATACTTTCTCTTGCGCTTATGGTTATCTGACCCTCCAGTGGAATCAAACAATGCTGCATCAAGAGTGGCAGGATTCCTCGAAGCCAGGAAAGCAGACAATAGTAGGTATTTTGCAGAAACAGACATGTGGAATTCCAATTCAGTCAGCAAACTATCTCTACTGCCAAACTGCCTTTTAGCACTGGCCTTCACACCAGAATTGCGATCCTTGCATTCTTCCATCGAAGTCCTTAGGGGAACACTGAATGTCTCATTCAAAGCAACAGCCAAATGAGGTTGTATATGTTCAAACAATTTCCTCTTCATGCCTTCATCTGGAACTGCCTTTAAATCCCCCAGTGGCTCATAGTATTTCCTGAAAAGCGGCTCCAGTGTGGCTGCTAGTTCATCCACCTTCTTCGTTACCCGGAATAATGGCTTCAATGCGACACTGTCAAGCATCAAGAGCGATAAGAAAAATTAGCATGATGCCAAATCAGTCTACTAACTATACCATTGAGGCCATCACGCTACGATGCCAAATCCACTGCTATCTAATTGGACCCAGAATCAAATTTTTAAAAATAAAATAAAATAAACAGAACTGGTACCAGTCCATTACCTCAGGAACGACGAGTACAGCTTTGGATTGAGATGGCCTCTCATCAAAATGTCACGAACCTCATCCGCTGTGTAATCCGGGAAGTAAATGTGATTCGGCTCAATAGAGCCAGTCATGGAGTAGTAGGCATCAGGTGTTGCGTTGCTTACATAGACAAGCACAACATGTGGTAACCGGAGGAGATCATGGAGACGCAGGAGGAGGGCGAGCAGCTGGGCCCCCTTGTCCCAGCTCCTAACAACCTCCAGATTGTCAAACACTAGATACACTGCTTCGCCCGGCGCGGACAGGCCAGTAAGGGCGTCGCGGAGGGCGGCAACGAAGTCCGAGGGCTTGTCGGGGACGCGCTGGCGGGAGGAAGCGGATGAGGACGACGCCGGGCTGAGCTGAGAAAGAAGGGAGGCGAAGAGCGCGCGAGCGGACGGGAGTGAGCGGAGCGCGGCGTAGGCGACGCGCCGCGGGCGAGGTTGGACGTGTCGGAGAGCGAGGAGAAGCGCGCGCGTCTTGCCCGTGGCGGCGCCCCCGTAGAGGAGCAACGGGAGCGCCGGCGCGGGGGCGAGCAGCCGGAGGAGGTCCGTCGCCTGCGCGCGGCGCCCCGGCAACGCCTCGAGAAGCGCGTCGAAGGGACGCTTCCCCTTTACCTTCCCCTCCCCCTCCTCTTCCTTCGAGCGACGGTTTGGGCCTCGATTTGGGCGGGGATGTCGGTGAGGCGGGATCGGACGCAGATCCAGCGGAGGAGCGCGTGGTGCGGCGCGGGGTGACGGGCTGCGACATCGCGAGTGTGAGGCGGTCGTCGGCGCCGGCGCGGAAGGCGTCGGAACCCTAGGCGTCTGGGAGGGAGTGAGAGAGGGGGATGGCGGACGGCGAGCGGGAGTTGGGGAAATTTCGGGCGGGAAGGTCAGGGATGGGGCCGGTGTCTCTCGTGATCAGGCCGGCCGGTATTTTATCCGAACAAATGGGCTGGCCGGTTCTTCGGTACTGGATTTGGGGCGGGCTGACTGGGTTATTGAGTAGAGCACGTTGAATACTGGGCTGGGCCTCAATCCCCAATTTGCACGGAACCAAGCCCGAGCTTGATTGCTACGACCTTAGTTTCAGGTCAATGGTCAACAACATGCATCAGCTGAACTCACTCTCCCTGGTGTTCCTCTCGAAAAAAAAAAATCTCCGGTGTTCCTCTCAGGAAAAACAGGTCATCTCTCACGCGATAGGCTAGTTGTTTTTTCTGATTTTTATTCTGGGAATGGAACTAGCTTTTACAAATATATCCTGCGAAATTCGGCCGAATTCCTTGCGCTCTCGCTACATGGAAGTAGATGTTTTGCTCTCCCCCCCCCCCCCCCCCCCCCCCCCCAAAAAAAAAGAACAGCCAACGACTGAAGCAAAGGTCTTAACGTGACCCCTGCTGCTGCGTAGTTCCTTTAATCTCACATGTGCCATTCTACCCGTCCTGTGACTTGTCATCACTCAACCGTAAACGTACGCGCTCTATCTAATTAGTGGAACTCAAATGCTAAGAAGACCACCACGCGGCTATATCTGCTACTTCCCATCTGCACACTAGCGTTCTCCTAGCATTGCGCTGCCTTCCTGTCAAAGCAAAGCCAACTTAATAAGTTATACTACAGGAATAAACTATCTTACCTGCTAATTTGTCGAACAATTCAAGGTTTTTTCTTGTTAACCACTACGGCGTCAACAAAGGACAAACAATTCCTCATTCTTGCTTTGGATTTGGACATCTTATCATCTAGTCCAAGTATACTACTACTAGTATGATTTTTATCTCGCTCGGAGAGGGTCAGTCACGGCATGCCGATGGAGACATGTCTTGGCATCATACTGCACCGTCTTTCCACATCAACATGATTACAAGGCGACATGGCGACCAAGGCAACAGCAACAAACTAAAAACAACGAACGTTGCAAAATCCCTACCTGATCCTATTTGGCGACAGATGAGACGTGGGATATATTTTTCTTGTATATAAAAGGTCACTGCTAATTTTATATAGCATCAATCAATATGTTTTTTTTTAAAAAAAATCATGTGTACACTGATGTATAGCACTGAAGTTCCGAAAGGAAAACGACTCCTTTTGCTTGTTGTGACAGGTACCGTCGAACAAACGAATCTCTCATTGCCAAAATGGAATGGCGTTGCTGCTGAGGTTGACAGATCACTAAATCTGTCCCTCTGCTTTTAACGTTTCCATTCGAAAGAACGGTAAAAAAAAGAGGAGCCATGGTGTTTCCCCTCGTGCGTGTTTACCAATTCCTATGTATGGACGCCATTAGCATTTCCAGGGGGTTACAAAAGCGCTAGAAATATGGTATGCTTAAACTTAAGACCGAAGTAATGTTTGAATGCTCATGTGACGTGGACTTAACTGCGAGTTGCTACGGGTAATTTCTTCATGCAAGCGACAAGGAAGCAAACCTACGTAGGCACAAAGAAGATTAATTTCAGTTTCAAGCTATGCCTCGTTTGGTCGATTTGCACAGAACGGGGAGGGTGCGCATATCATGGTACCATATGTCGACGAAATCATTTAGAGACGATCTAGTGCCATCCAGCCCTTCAAGCCATTGACCAAACACTCGTGTGATCGTCCTTTTGTGGAGCACACAGCACAACAGGGCCATTTGGCAAATAATGAGTTGTGTGAAGCGATAAAGTGTCGAAAGCAACATCAACGGCAAAACAATATTGTTCAAACTCCTAACTAATGCTATTTGACAAATGATGAGTTGCAAGATTTGTTTGGCTTAAAAACTGACGATAATAATTCGCTCCAACATAAAAAAAATATGTGAACATTAATATATGGTGCTAGCAGCAGTCATGAAAAGAAGCAACTTCTTTTGTGTGTGTGTGTGTGTGTGTGTGTGACAGGTAGACCGGTTGAATAGCAGTATCATACCGTACTATTATATTGTCCAAATAAGATTAAAAAAAACGTGAATGGAATAACGTTGTTAGTGGAGCTGATCAACGACAGATTAGTGTCCATTCACTTTAACTTTCAAAAAGAACGGTAGAAACTAGGGCATCCATGGTAATTCTTCTCGTCCGTGCGTTACCAGCTCTCCATGCGACTATCGGACATGTAGCATTTCCAAGATTCCATAAATGACAGTTACTTAAAGAAATATGTTTGCTTGTCTGCTTAATAACGAAGATGTGCTGAAGCAGAATTAGTCAGAGATCAACATGCTGAAGGAAGGACACACAACAACACGGCAACAAGAAAGGAAAAGGAAATTGAAAACGCGGGGCAGATCTGATTGGTTCGTTTCCGATCGGTCGGGCGCGGAGGAGCCACGCGCTATTGCAGCAGGGGAGGAGCGCGTCCGAAATGCAGGGAGCCAACGAAGCTGACGACGAGTCGCCGTAGACTCGCCAACGCGCCTTGTCAAAGAATAAGGAAATGAGCGTGCGATTAAACTCGCGAACGCAAATCAAGATGGCGAGGCGTACTCTTTGGACTTTTGAAGTGATCATCTCGATCTCGAGCGACCGCGTGCGCAACGCAAGTCTATGCCTAGGTCGCCATTGCCAACGCCACGGCGTTTCGCGGCTGCACTGCACGTCTCCATCGCATGAGCCCTTCTAGAGAGGTAGAGATGCTGCGCACCACGAATAGCATTTGTACCAGTAACCCCCCGTTACTGACGCGGCTGGTTCCTGTTCTAGGC
>LAPY01000163.1:226415-239328 GCA_000970635.1 Eragrostis tef | reverse complement strand
TAAACCCCCCGTTACTGACGGCGCTGGTTCAGTTTCAGGTCATCGTCCCAGAGTCTGTTAATGTCGTCACCGCTTGCTCGTTCATCAGAGAAAGAGGGAGAAGAGAACAAGCACATGTATTTGCTCTGCCAAATTGCAGTGTGGCACCTTGTGGCTAACTCTTAATTTCTTATGAACATTAGCGCTCCTATATTTTTTTTTACGAACAATGATTACATTAGTGTTTCTGTTGGTTACTTCTTTCAGCTTCAGTTTGGGGGTCTCAGTCCAATTTTGCATTTTGTTCATTTGCTGATAGATCATCACAGGTACCAGACAGTTGCTTTCTTTTTAGTTCTTTCCCTGGAGTTTGATTTGACAGACACATCATGATTTATGAGCGTTTCCCTGCTCAACATGGGGAGCACACCAGCAGACAGACAAGGCGAGCAGGAAAAAGGAAAGGGCATTATGATGATGATGATGTGCTCGTCCATTTGAAAAGGCAGCAAGTTTGACGGGTTGCATCATTCTTTAACGTTTCTCCGCTAGATTGTGCCAACTGGCCTGAGTTTTGTTGTTCAGGTTGAGACACCCTTTTCAGCATCTGGCTGTTGCAAATCATTCCCTCTCTTCGGTTGCAATTGGCTTGCAGCTGTCTTCAGAAAAGGCTTTTTTTTTCAAGAGAACTAGCATAAGTTATGATAACCATATATTAGCGCCAATTATGGATGATATTTTTCTCATCCGTCTGCGTCATTAGTCTCAGTCTCTCCGCTTTGTAGATGCCACACGGCGAATCCAAGGATTTTATTTCCTCATGGAATATATTTTGCTGAGAGTTGCAAGTCATGCAGTTAAATACATCCCCCCCCCCCCCCCTCCAGGAAACACCCCCCCCCCCCCCCCCCTCCAGGATTTAATATCTTCTTTGATTCAACCCGTAAGCTTTCTTTCTTTCTTTTTTCCTTGAGGGAACCCATATGATTTCTTTGTGACCAAGTATACACACACCTGCTTGTTGACTCTGCCAAACCTTGAGCAGGAGCAGAGCAGTTGTTGAGTCACCTACCCAGTATTCCCTTGTCGCCCACACCAGAAAAAATACAAGGTGACTAGACCATTGGAACCTTCATGGGCGCATTTGTTTAGCCAGGTCCTTGTGCTGCTGCTGGGAAGGGCAGGCGGCTAGGGTTCTTCAAACACGCGTGACAGAGACCTGTACCATCCCTTCCCTTTTCGTTATCCTCCTCTGATTTATATGCCGTGCCTTTGCTGAACAGAAAAGCAGAGGGATCAACACGCTTCCGGCAGGGCCTCCTTGCCATTTATCTAATGGCATGCACATCACGTTCTTGCCGATGATGCGCTGCGATTGCCATTGCCGGGTACAAATAGAGAATTGACATCGCTTTTGCTGCTGGCGTGGTCGTTTCAGACTTGGCGCCCGTGACCTCGCGAAAGCTAGAGCTTTTTCTTCAAGCTTATCCGTCGAGACAGAGGAATAGAGATCACCACTGGAGATCACTAGATCGATCGGTAAGGGTAAAAAATGTCTTATTATCTGTCGTTTGAGCTCTTGAAAGTGCAGTGATCGGATGATGGTTTGCTTTGGAGCCTAAAACTAAAAATTGCTAATTCTGCACGGTGCAACTTGCCTTGCTTTGGTGGCCTATCCAGGTGTGCAGCCCAAGCGACGATGGGTTCTTGCGTGTCGTCGACGAGGCAGCGGCGGCGGTCGAGGAGGCTGTCAGCCGCGGCGAGGAAGCTCCGGCGGAAGGTATCGGCGGCGATCGCCGACGCGCCGATCATCCGCGGCGCCGGCGACGCGGCCAACTGCTTCGCCCGACATGAGGTGGTCCACGTGGAGGCGCCGGTCTCGAACGTGACGCTGCACCTCACGCAGCTGCAGTGGCAGCACAGCCAGATGGACGCGGGGAACGGTAAGAGCACTGCACCTGGGCATCTCATAATCCAATCTGTATTTTGTATCAGTCTCAGATTTTGCTCACACGTCTGAAACCTCTGAATTTTTTTGTCCAGTGATTTGTGAGGAAGCATGGTACGATTCCCTCAGTATCCTGGAGACGGACTCCGACGACGATCTCGACAACGATTTCGCCAGTGTCAGTGGAGGTAATGTTCTAGTCAGGGCTCAGACAGGTTCCTTTTTGTTTACTGTCACAATGTGCAGTGCAGTGTGGTTTCAGACAATTCAGAGCTCGTCTGAAATTTCCTGATTTCCTTTCAATCCAGATCCTCTACCTGATGTCACCGGCAGTACGAATGCGCCACAGGCGTCACCGTGCAAGGACGCGGCGTGCTTGTTGGACACCGTGCATCGCCTCAGGAGCATTGCAAATGCAGAAGCATGTGAGGGTGATCCCCCTGAGAGGACTGGAGAATCAAATGCTGTTGCTACTAGCAGTGGTAGCAACAAACCAGAAGAGTGCTGCAACAGTAACCTGAAAGAAATGCAGAACACAATGTCGTGCTCGCCTCGGCTTTTCCCGCCATCGATTCCGAGCAATAAGGTCCAGCCCATGCCGATTGCCGGTGTCAGCACACACCATCAGAAGAAGAAATCAGCTGTGGTCAAGCTCTCATTCAGAAGAAGGTCGTATGAGGGTGATGAGATGACTGAAATAAGTGAGTTAACATTGACGCTCTGCTACACCGGTGCAATAAATTCTTGATTTGTTGATAAGTACTCAGTAGTTTATAGTGTTCTGACAAAACTTGCAAATCCAGGTGGTTGTGCAAATTATTTGTACCGCCCGAGAGCGGGATTTACGGTGCCATGTTCGACAGGGGAGAAACTGTCTGAAGGTTGCTGGTCGGTTCTTGAGCCATCGATGTTCAGAGTCCGTGGGGAGGGCTTCTTCAAGTAAGAGGCCGTGGACATTGTTGCACACAAACTACTTTACCTGTTAGCTTTGATCATCTTGCCGTACTGAGCCTCAGAATTTCTTGCAGAGATAAGAGGAAATCCCCAGCTCCAGATTGCTCCCCCTACGTTCCCCTCGGAGCAGACATGTTTGCCTGCACAAGGAAGATACACCACATTGCGCAACACCTCGCCCTGCCGTCTCTAAAGACTCATGAGACCTTTCCTTCGCTCCTCATTGTGAACATTCAGGTAATTAAGCAGGAGAAATAAAATAACTGTCTACTTATTTATTAGTACTTATCTTTACTTCTTCTGTTTGTTATTTGGTTAGTTGTGACTTCTGAGCCTAACAAGTTTACTTGCTTGTACAGTTGCCCACCTATCCCACTACAATGTTTGGTGAGAACGATGGCGAGGGGATAAGCCTAGTTCTGTATTTCAAGCTATCTGACAGTTTTGACAAGGAGATCTCTCCTCAGCTACAGGACAGCATCAAGGTACATTTTGCTTGTATTCACTAGAACATCAAAAAAAAATTCAGTTACCTTGGCAAAGTTTCTGACTGACTACATGTTATGCAGAGGCTTATGAGTGAGGAATTGGAAAAGGTGAAGGGGTTCCCTGTCGACAGCACTGTGTCCTATACAGAGAGGCTGAAAATTCTGGCTGGTTTGGCAAATCCTGACGACTTGCAGCTCAGCGCAGCTGAGAGGAAGCTTGTGCAAACCTACAACCAGAAGCCAGTGCTATCTCGCCCGCAACACAAATTCTACAAGGTAGGTGAAGGACAGTACATTTCCTCATTTATCAACAAACAGGTCCTGAAATCTTTGTGTACTCCCAAATTCTGTCAGAAACATTAAACTTGTATCCGTATTCATTGACAATGCAGGGCCCAAATTATTTCGAGATTGACCTCGATGTTCATCGGTTCAGCTTCATATCGAGGAAAGGGTTGGAGACATTCCGAGAACGGCTGAAACATGGTGTTCTTGATCTTGGCCTAACCATTCAGGTACCTTTTCCTTTCCCCCTTCTGCTACTTGCTGTAAGACCTTGACTGAATGTCTGAAACTTAAAGCATGGTGTGATCCTGGTGCAGGCACAAAAGGTCGAGGAGCTGCCTGAGCATGTCTTGTGCTGCATGAGGCTGAACAAGCTCGACTTTGCAGACAACGGGCAGACACCAACGCTGATAACGTCAGCCGATGAATAAATCTGTCGTGTCGCTGCAAGGCACTAACTTATAGAAAAAAAAGAAAAAGAAAAAGAAAAATGTGTCGTAGATGTTCTTGAGATGTCATTGTATAGATCGGCCGATATTTGTAGGAACTAACTTCAGTTTGTGCAGTGAGCTGCATTCAGATCGATCTGTGTAAATACTTGTTGATCGTTGCCTCCCAAAAGGGAGAATTATTTTCTGGAGCATTCTGCAAATTGAAAATGCACATGTCTGCTTTCCGAATTGAATGTTGCTACATGGTTCACTGCATAAAAGCTCTATCTAAAACTCCTCCCATCTTCATCTGTCCGAGTGACCTTCATACTCGACAAACAACAAATGCGTATATATGCAAATCCAACAAGCCAACAACACATCAATATGAATAGCCATAATCGGCATGACAGCTCCTTCTAAATCAGCTGAAATGAATCTAATCAAGATGATCAACAATTAGCCGTCAGAAATACCTGCCCAAAAGAATGAATGAATCGGCCTCATGGGCCGCGGGACCGCCGAGGCGGTGAACTGAAGGACCACGAGAGGTTCCGCCATGGCTAGGGGACAGTGTTCTCAGCTCTGTTGTTCGCTTGCGAAGCTTTGGGGGTGTTCATTTCCAGCAGCTAAAATTTTAGCCATGTCACGTCAAAAAAAGTCTTGTTATTTATGAGTATTAAATAAAATTTAATTATAAATTTTTTTAACAAATGAGGGCTAATTTCTGAGACGAATCTAACGAGTCTAATTAAGCTATGTTTTGTTATAGTGATGCTATAGTAACCATCTTTTAATTACGGCTTAATTACCCTCGTTAGATTCGTCTCACAAATTAGCACAGGATTCTGCAATTAGTTTTGTAATTAGACTTTAATTAATACTCCTAAATAGCAATATTCCAAATGGCTAAAATCTTGGCCAAAAAACAAACACCCCCTTTATCAATTATGAGGATTTGTTCTCTTCGCTTTCGTTAAAATCCCGTCTCCCCAGTCAGAGAGCATATTTTCTATGGCTCGAATCCATGTTGTTCCTCAACGATCATGTCCCGGATTAAATTGGATCCTATCAACTCTTCATGAAATTTGGATGGTCTTTGGCAGCGAACTCATTTGTGCTTGCGAATCTTGATTTTCTGATTCCTACCGGACTGTTTATGAAGCACCGAATCCACATTTACATGGCAAATTAGCGGTGTTCACTCGGCATTCGGCAGGAACATGTGAATATAATTATATAACCAAGCAAAGTTCAGAACTAAGTAATAACACCATGAACCGAGCAAAGAAAAGGAGAACAATGTAAACTTTCCATATAACCCACTTATTCTCTGATGCAAATGACTGCGAACAAGCAGTAAAGCTACAGGTTCAAAAGAACATAACAGATAGCAAAGGTACATCCGAATCATTCTGTGTAAACGACAAGATGAAACGGCAGTTCTGAAGTCTTATATATCACCAACACCACACCACACCCACCTCCCGACTAACAAACGATCAGATAAAATAATCAGCTCAGTGGCAATGCAGCTCTACTTCTTGCCGCCAATGTCCTTCACCCCCGCGGTGCTTCCTTCACACTGATGACCTGCTCCTCACCCAAAGCAGATACCACAGTCACAATCAGGTCCTTCCCCTCATTGAACGCGTCCTCGATCTGCGCTTAGCAAAGAAAGGCACTTAGTTGCATAAAAAAAGAAAGGCACTTAGAGATCTGACGAAAGTAGTTTGCCATGAAGCTATTGTTGACGACTTGGAAAAAGAAAACGCCCCCGCGTCGCTCCCACGCGGGCAACTCGGGAGGCGACCAAACCCTAGCCCGCCGCCACTTCTTCCTCCACCTCTCCGTCGTGCCGTCACCAGAGCAAGCCGCCGGAACAACCCGCCCGGGTTGCCAGGATGGCGGCGGCATGGCTCTAGAAGTTGCGCCCCTGGACGACGCGCGGGCCGGCGGCTGGTCGGCGACGAGGCGAGTGTGGATTAGTGCGGCCGTGACTCAGCCAACAGGAGCAGATCCGCCAGTGCAGAGGACAGATCCTGCTGGCAGAGATGTTGGTGGTGTGCGGTACCATTGCGGATTCAGGCCGGGTGACCAGCGTGGAGGCGATTTGGGGTGCCGGCGTGGAAGCGACGCGACGCGGCAGCCAAGCCAAGGCGACGTGACGGTGGTGGCCGGACCTGGCGTCCGAGCGGCCAGATCTTGTCCATAGTGGATCTGGCTGGCGGAAGCTACGGTGGGGTGATGGTGCTGGGCATGGGTGCCCTACGACCCAGATCCATGTGCCGGTGGCCAGTGGTGGTGTGAAGTGAAGAAGCTAAGGCCGGCCGTGGCGAGGTCTATAGGGTGGTCTTGTTTGTTGTTGCTGGTGCTGGTGACCTGCGGAGCAATGGTGCAGATGGTTGCGCCCGGTGGTGATGGCCAGGCCGGCGGTTCTAAAGTCTTATATATCATCAACACCTTACCACACCATCTCCCGAGTAACAGACGATCAGATAAAATAATCAGCTCAGTGAAAATGCAGCTCTACTACTTGCCGCTAGTATCCTTCACCCCGCGGTTCTTCCTTCGCACTGATGATCTGCTCCTCACCCATAGCAGATACCACAGTCACAATCAGGTCCTTCCCCTCATTGAACGCGTCCTCGATCTGCGCTTAGCAAAGAAAGGCACTTAGTTGCATAAAAAAAGAAAGGCACTTAGAGATCTGACGAAAGTAGTTTGCCATGAAGCTATTGTTGACGACTTGGAAAAAGAAAACGCCCCCGCGTCGCTCCCACGCGGGCAACTCGGGAGGCGACCAAACCCTAGCCCGCCGCCACTTCTTCCTCCACCTCTCCGTCGTGCCGTCACCAGAGCAAGCCGCCGGAACAACCCGCCCGGGTTGCCAGGATGGCGGCGGCATGGCTCTAGAAGTTGCGCCCCTGGACGACGCGCGGGCCGGCGGCTGGTCGGCGACGAGGCGAGTGTGGATTAGTGCGGCCGTGACTCAGCCAACAGGAGCAGATCCGCCAGTGCAGAGGACAGATCCTGCTGGCAGAGATGTTGGTGGTGTGCGGTACCATTGCGGATTCAGGCCGGGTGACCAGCGTGGAGGCGATTTGGGGTGCCGGCGTGGAAGCGACGCGACGCGGCAGCCAAGCCAAGGCGACGTGACGGTGGTGGCCGGACCTGGCGTCCGAGCGGCCAGATCTTGTCCATAGTGGATCTGGCTGGCGGAAGCTACGGTGGGGTGATGGTGCTGGGCATGGGTGCCCTACGACCCAGATCCATGTGCCGGTGGCCAGTGGTGGTGTGAAGTGAAGAAGCTAAGGCCGGCCGTGGCGAGGTCTATAGGGTGGTCTTGTTTGTTGTTGCTGGTGCTGGTGACCTGCGGAGCAATGGTGCAGATGGTTGCGCCCGGTGGTGATGGCCAGGCCGGCGGTGCAGATGGTGATTCAGAGGTAAATCATCAAAGCGGCGGAGGCCATTATCCTTACTTGAATGCATCGTTTGGGCAGCAAATTCAACATGTGTTCGGTGTGATGTATGGGGCTATGGGCGAAAGCTTTGGTCGGTGTTTGCCGGCGGCAACGACGTCACCTTGTGTGTCGTTCCCCTCGTTGGAGGCGTTGCCATCAAAATGCCCTCATAATGCCTATCCTTGAGGTTAATCCGGGTGTAAACCTAAGTCTAGCTTGCTGGACTGGACAACGGCAGCGTCATGGACGTCGCTTCCTTTTTGGAGGCGTTGTCTCGGATTCTCCTACCATGTTGGTTGTCTACCGATGTGTTTCAATATGGCAGCGACGATGACATCTTTGGGTGAAG
This sequence comes from Eragrostis tef, assembly GCA_000970635.1. NCBI lineage: Eukaryota > Viridiplantae > Streptophyta > Magnoliopsida > Poales > Poaceae > Eragrostis > Eragrostis tef. The sequence goes on along the minus strand of LAPY01000163.1, from coordinate 231,430 downwards.
TCGGAGTTTCTGTTTTGATGGTTCCTGTTGAGTTGGTTGTTGGAATGCTTGGACGAGGCTCTTGTCTCTTGGAAGCTACCCTCCGTGATGGGTCGTGGTGAAAGAGCATGCTGATTTGAAGTCGGAGGTGCTGCGTCGTGTGTGCGATGAGCTTGGCAACGATGACAAATGGTGTGCTCTTTTGATGCGAGCTATGTTTGGGGCATAGTGACGTCGAGGCAACAGTTGAGGCATGTCATAGTGAAGTCGGAGCTGCGGTATCCTGTGGCATGCATGGTGATGATGACCTATGGCGGGCTTTCTTCAATGGTTGAATGTTGTGTATATCTTTTTTCTTTTCATTATACGGTTTAGCCTCGTTTTCCTTATATATGCCGGAATACTCAAGTGTTTTCGGGTCTTTCAAAAAAAAAATTGTTGACGACTTGACGCACTACATGCAATTAAGATCTTTCTAACCTGGGTGCGCAAAGTCTGGTTAGTTGGGAGCCTCACATCGTCCTTGGGTATTCCATCTGGAGTCATCAGGTTGACCTGCATAATGTATGAAGAATTGAAGATACATAGAAATAAGCTATCATAAACATCAGATTTCAGAACACTACAGGAGTCAAAAGAACCATACAAATCCATCATCAATGTTAACCAGCTGGTACTCATTACGCCTGACATTGGGGACCTGCACGACACAGTAAAGGATGTGATGTGATATCAATCACGGAAAGAACCCAAACCGGCAATTCAGAACATGATTGTTAAGAACATAATAGACACTTACATCACAGTTCTCAAATGAGGGCACAGTAGCCTCAAGCCTATTTCCATTGAAAATGTCAATGGCGACAAAGTGGCAATTTTCGTCCCCGTGCTTCTCGGTCTTGGAGATATCAACAACCTACAAACACAAACGAAATCAGTGACAATGAAACCAGCCGACACGAACCATACATAAAAACATAGTAAGAACTTCTACCATAACAGTTAGAAGCAAAAATTGTGAACTCTAGTTCGCACATGAATAATACAGGTAGAACAACAACAGATAGCAAGTCGGAATTATATAAATTTCAAGATAACTATACCTTGCATCAGCTAACAAATTGAGACCATGCAAGTTTACTACAAAGATAGCAAACCGTGTTCTTTCAGATTGGAGTTCTCATCCGTGGCATATTTGTTTGGAATAGTGATCCTAAATGGTACTAGAATTTATGGCTCTTTTAAGGTTTCTTGTCTCCCATCAGTGGAGTTAGGTTTGTTTATGGTGATTTTGTAATTCAGGGATGTAATATGCTTTAATATCAATGGAATTTCCTTTTCACAGAAAAAAATATCGCTCCGACTGAGTCAAGTGACAATAAGGCAATCTAACAGATACCATGAACTGCACACAGGCACAAATCACTATAGGAGTAGCACAAGTATAATTTTGCACATTAGGGTAACATAATAGGCAACGTATCCTATGAGAACCAGGTTCGTATGAGAACTATAAGAACATCAATCTTGGCCATATGATCTTAATCTAATGGGGTGCATGAATTTAGGTGGGAGGAGAGATTTGCAAAATCAACGCCCACTTAATCATACCAGCTAAACATCTGATTAAAAAGGGTTACAATTTTCAATTTACAGCTAACATAGTTTGACGGCATCTAATGAGCTGATCAATACACACAACAAGTACAACAACACATAAAATAGGCTAACAAGGGAGAAATAAAAGCAGCGAGCATGAATATTTTACATTCCAGAAGACTGCCAAAGCAAGCAAGCGATCACTCGCACACAAATCCAATCAACGGAATCTAGCGCGAAAAGTGAAGAGGAACTGGGATCCTGACCTTGCATGGGCGACCGTTGATGACGATGTGGCCGTTCTTGCGGATGCCGCCGGCCTGCATCGGAAAGGTCATGGAAGCGCCGCCATCGCCTTTCCACTCGGTTTGGTGCTCCTCCTCGGAGTCTGACATCTCCCAAGCCCGACCGAGAAACCTGCCACCACACAAAGCACGCGAGCGCGGATCAGAATCCCTAGCAGGGTCCCGAGCTCGCCCGATCCGAATGCTCAGATAAAGAGAGGGAGAAGACGGCCGCTCACCGAGGAAGGCGCCGCGAGAGTGTGGGAGGGGGTAGACGGAGCGATCTGGCTGACACGGGCGCCGCACGCGAGTCTTTTAATGCCCAAATGTTCTCTCTCTTCACTCACCACCGATGAGGATGACTGACATTGTGAACAGCGGTGCTGAAAAAAAAGATTATCACCTCCCAGATAATGGGGTGTAGAGGCATCGATGCAGAGGATTAACTTAAAAATTAGTAAGTTCACGTGGTTGCTCGAGTCCCCTGCCGCTTGCCATGGCAAGTGGCAACAGCAAGCACTGGCGCCTTCGTCGCCTCCATCGCAGAGGCGGACCCACCAATATCAATATGGCGAGGTATGGCGACCGCCAGCGAAGAACCCCGCTTGCAAAGAGCTCCCGATAATTCTAGGCGCATTGTGCGGTGTGGAGGGAGGAGGAAGAAGACCAACTAAACGAATGGTATGGGCTGAGTTGGGCTGGTTCACCGTGAAATCAGAGAAAACGTCCAGCTAACATTGGAGGCCCGACGAGTTCCATTGCCCAGGAGGCTGGAGGCGGACGGACCCACCGATGCTCGAATTTTCATTGGTCCGAGTGACCTTCATGGCTTCGTACTCAACAAACAAAAGATGTGGAAGTCAAAAAACAACAACAAATGTATATACACAAATCCAACAACGCATCAATATGAATAGCCACAATCGGCATGTCAGCTCCTTCTAAAACAGCCGTAATGAATCTAATCAAAGACAATCAACAATTAGCCGGCAGAAGCACCTGCCAGAAAAGAATCAATGATCCAGCCTCTGTTATTCACACAACTGAAAACCACACTCCACAAAAACCGTCCATCATATCCCGGCTACCGGCTAGCTCTCCTCTTTCAGCTGCCGATTGCCGCCGGTCTGCTGAAACATCCCGCTTCCACCGGCCGCATTCATGGCCGAAGGCGCTGCGTGGTCACCGGAGGAGCCGCCCGCCGCCACGGCGGCGGCATCGGGGGCCCGGCCCGGCGGGTCGTGGTTGTGCCGGCCGGTGTACGTCGTCAGGACGCACCTGGGGTCGGTGGACGCCCTCTCGATCTGCTTGCGCACGTTGCAGTTGTCCGCGGTGCACTTGTAGTAGCTCCTGCAGGATGATTGGTTGCTGAGCACATCACAATTCCAGCTCAAAATAAACTTGTAACTAGAGCGCCAAACTGTGTGAATGCAAAATGTCGTTACCTTGGTCGCGGGTTGCCCTTGACCACTTTCTGGCCGTACTTGCGCCACCGGTAGCCATCGTCCAGGAGATCGACGTCGCTCGGAGTTTGCAGGATGATCTTGGGCTTCTTGACCACCCTCTGCCCAGCCTCGCCGCCCGCGCCCCTGCCCACAGACAACACTCCACAGTTCAAATTAGTCGCACTTCACATTTTGCCAGTCATTTTGCCACGTCGCAGTACAGGTAGCATAAGCCACTCACATTGCCGCGCGGCCCTCGTCGCCGTCACGATCCTCATTATCGCGCAACACGTCATCGTCGTCGTCGTCGCTGGCCAGTCCGGTCGTCGGCGCCGCGCTGCGGCGGGCGCGGGTGGTTGTGGCGGCCCTTGTAGGTGATCTCCGTGATGAAGCCGTCGAAGGAGCGCTCCACGACCTTCTTGACGGGGCACCCGTCGCGCGTGCACTTGTAGTAGCTCCGCGGCGACTCCGCGTCCTTGAGCTGCTTCTGTCCGTACTTGGCAGAGAGGCGCCGGCGACGCCGCCGCCGAAGAGCGGCGCGGCGCGCGGCTGCATGTGCTGCTGGCTGTGATGATGATGATGATGCGGGGCCGTCGGGAGGAAGGAGAAGTTGGACGGCAGCAGGGAGGAAGCTGACGGCATCGCCGCTCGCGGAGGCCATTGCGGCGGCGGTTGGTCTGGTTGGAGATACGACGGAGCGTAAGGTTGCATGCGGCCGCCGTACGGCGGTGCGGCGGCGAACGAGGCAGGGTGCTGGTACGACGACGACGTGTAGTTCGCCTGCATGGAACAGGAAGAAGAGATCGAAGGCTGTGATAATAATGCAAAATGCCAAAATCTGATTCTTCTGGAGCGGAAGTAGACCAGGAAACAATTACTTTATTACATAGTTTTGAAGTTATATCATTAGTCCCAAGGACGATGATAAGTCTTGTTAGTGCCTGAAAGTCTGAAAGTGAGCTTTTAATTTGTTTGTAACAAAAATTGATCTTATGGCACGACGTGCAAAGATGATAGTTCCTGGCAAAGTAATCTGACAACTGCAGCCTGCTGTATCGCCGGTTGATCCTTTAGAAAAAAAAACTTCAACGACTAAAGACGTGGAGATCCCTATACTAACAGCTAGCGGAATGGAACGCTAATAAAGTATTGCGCCCAATATACAGTGAAGCATACTACTCCTTTGATCAATGGTACCATACTAGTACTACTTTTACGGCATCCTTTCAATTAAGCAGAATTCAGAGTATCATCCTTTCATCAGGGCTAGCAACTGAAACGAACATCTTAAAGCAACAGAAAACGAACTCAAATTTAAGAGCTGAAGATTACCACGCCAAGAAAGAACATTCAAACTTATAACAGACTAACAGCACTAAACTTCTCCATTTTATTAGTGGCTTGCATCGAGTAAAACAACCAGAGGAAGGTGAGCAGACTGTACCATAGAGAAAGATTGAGGTACCAGGTTAATGGCAGGCTGCGCCGTCGCCTCCTCGACGGACCATTGCAGCGGCTGCTGCTGGGGGTTGACTCCGGCGCTAAGAAGCGCCATGTAGGACGACCCCTGATCAAATTCACCGCCATACGCCGGCCCGGGGCCGCCGCTGCTGCCTCCGCCGTCAAAGACCCTCTCCTGAGCAGATGTAAACGGCCGCTGGCGCATGGCGTCGCCGCGCCCGCGCTGGTCGTCCCTTGTCGCGACCTT
>LAPY01000163.1:204894-221597 GCA_000970635.1 Eragrostis tef | reverse complement strand
GGGCCCGCGACCGCCGCGCGGGAGCATAGCCGGCCGCCCCGGAACGGGCCGAGGTGGGCGGCGCGAAGGAGATGGAGGGGGTTGCTCTGAGGCCGCGGGACCGTGGAGGCGGTGACGCGGAGGAGGCCGCGCTGGCTCAGGGGCCGCGGGACCGCCGAGGCGGTGAAGCGAATGCCCACGAGAGGTTCAGCCATGGCTAGGGGGAGCGGGACAGTGCGCTCGCTCGGTTTGCTTGCCTTATCAATTCTCCAGGATTTTGTTGTTTTCGCTTACGTTAAAATCCCGTCTCACCACCATTCAGAGAACGTTTGTTTTTGGAAAATTAGCTGTGTAGCACTGAAAGTTTCATGTTCAGAGAACATTTTCGATGCTACTAAACTAATTTTTTCCTTCTTTTTTTTATATGACAGGACGTATTTTCTAGAGCTAAAGGAGTATGTCCCGGATTAAATTGGATCCCATCCTCTTCTACTCTTCATGAAACTTGGTACAGCGAACTCATTTGTGCGACATTTTTCAAAAGGTACTGATTTCCTCATTTATACCGGAGTGTTTATGAAGCACAAAATCAACACTTAAACACTGGCAAATTAGCGCAGTGCACCCCGCATTCGGAAGGCACAGGTGAATGTGACTAAGCAAGTTCAGAATATTTTTTAAGAGTGCTGCTTCGTCAGATTCGCAGGTCCTGATTTCCTGATTTCTACCGTAGTGTTTATGAAGCACAAAATCCACACTTAAACGCATGCAAATTAGCGCTGTACAGTCGGCAGGGACCGGTGAATATAAGCAAGTTCAGAACGATGCACATCAACTGAGCAACGAAAAGGAGAACAATGCAAACTTTCCATATAACCCACTTATCCTCTGATGCAAATGACTGCGAACATGAAAAGAACATAACAGATAGCAAAGGTACATTCCGAATCATTCGGTGTAAACCACAAGATGAAACGGCAGTTCGAAAGTCTTATATATCATCAACACCAAACCACACCACACCACCTCCCGACTAATAGACGATCAGATAAATAACCAGCGTAGAGGCAATGCAGCTCTAGTTCTTTCCGCCAATATCCTTCAGACCGGAGATCTGCTCCTCACCCATAGCAGATGTCACAGACACAATCACATCCTTCCCCTCGGCAAAGTAATCCTTGATCTGCGCTTTGCAAAGAAAGGCACTTAGAGATCTGAAGAAAGTAAGTTTTCCATGGAGCTACTGTTGCCGTAATACATGCAGTTTAGAGCTTTCTAACCTGGGTGAGCAGAGTCGCCTCAGTTGGGAGCTTCAGATCATCCTTAGTTTCTCCACTGTCAGTCAGCAGGCTGACCTGCATAAAGATACAGAGAGATAAGCTATCATAAAAGGCAGATTTTAGAACACCACAAGAGTCAAGAGAACCATACAAATCCATCCTCAGAAATGTCAATCAGCTGGTAGTCAGTACGGTTGACATGGGGGACCTGCAAAACACAGGAAAGGGTTTGATACCAATCACGGAAAGAACACAAACCAGTAATTCAGGACATGATTCACAAGAACATAATTGAACACTTACATCACAGTTGTGGGATGAGGGCACAATATCCTCAAGCTTCTTTCCATTGAAAATGTCAATGGCAACAAAGTGGCATTTTGCGTGCCCATGCTTCCCGGTCTTGGAAGTGGAGACCTCAACAACCTACAAACACAAACTAAATCAGTGAAGATGAAAACAGCCAGCACCAAACATACATAAAAAGATAGTAAGAACTTTTATTTTTTAAAAAAGTGAATTCTAGTTAGCACATGAATGATACTGGTAGAATAAACAAACTAAATCAGTGACAATGAAACCAGCCAGCACCAACCATACATAGAAAGATAGTAAGAACTTCTGTTAAAAAAAAGTGAATTCTAGTTAGCACATGAATGATACTGGTAGAATAAACAAACTAAATCAGTGACAATGAAACCAGCCAGCACCAACCATACATAGAAAGATAGTAAGAACTTCTGTTAAAAAAAAGTGAATTCTAGTTAGCACATGAATGATACTGGTAGAATAAACAAACTAAATCAGTGACAATGAAACCAGCCAGCACCAACCATACATAGAAAGATAGTAAGAACTTCTGTTAAAAAAAAGTGAATTCTAGTTAGCACATGAATGATACTGGTAGAACATCAACAAATAATAGCAAGTATTGTAAGATAGAATTATATAAATTACCTTACACATGATAACTACACCTTGTGACAGCTAACAGAATGAGAACATTCAAGTTTACTACACATAGCTCTCAGACTGAGCCAAGTGAATCTAACAAACACCGTGAACTGCACACAGGCACAAATGACTACACAAGAAGTGACTAGCACAAGTATAATTTTGAACATCAGAGTAAAATAATAACTGAGATCTCACATGAACAAACATAAGCACAAACCAGCTAAACATTTGACTGAAAAAGGATTACAATTTTCATTTTTCACGGCTTACATAGTTTGACGGCATCTAATGACTAGATTAAAACACACAACAGGTACATGAAATAGGCTAATAACGGACCCATAAAAAGCCGCGAGCACAATCTTTTACATCCCAGAAGACTATCAGAGCAAGCAAGAGATCATTCGCACACAAATCCAATAAGCGGAATCTAGCGCGATAAGGAGAGGAACAGAGATCCGAACCTTGCATGGGCGACCCTTGATGACGATGTGGCCGTTCTTGCGGATGGTGCCAGCCTGCTGCGGGTAGGTCTTGGAAGCGCCGGCGTCGCCCTTCGACTCGAAGTGGTGCTCCTCGTCCGACATCTCCCAAACCCGATAGAGAACCCTGCCACCACACAAAGGAAGCACGCGCGCGGATCAGAAACCCTAGGGTCCCGAGCTCACCGGATCAGATCGAGGCTCAGAGAGAGAGAGGAGGCGGCTGCTTACCGAGGAAGGCGCCGCGAGAGGTTGGGAGGGTAGACGGAGCGATCCGGCTGACTAGGGTTCCGCACCGACGCCGCACGCGAGTCTTTTATGCGGCGCCGCTAGTGCTGGGAGTGGTGCGGTGGCTGCGTAGGCGGGCCGTGGGCTTCACGTAGGCGGCCCAGCGAGGCCCGTCCGGACCTCCCTTTCGTCGTAACGTTGGCATGCGCGCACCGCCGTCGGATCTCGGACCTGGTGGCATCCGGCCGCACACGCTGGATGCGGCGCGTTGCTTGACTTGGACGCTTCTGGTGTTTGGTGCACCGGCTTTCCGCGGCACGGAGAAGCCGCCCGAATCTCGCAAGATTGCGTGTCGAGACGCACGATCCACCACAGAGCAAGCGATTAATCGGAACGCTCACCTTTCATACTACGATATCAATATATCGTGATTTTGAGACTATCAGCGGACTATTTACGCCGGGACATGGATAACAGTTTGTTCAGATCACCCCGAAATGCCCGAATGCACTGATGGAATGATCAGAACTGTCTTTTAAAACAGAACAGTACCGAAAGAGATCAAACAATCCAGTCCATAGAACCGTATGCGTTTCTATAAACAGCGGGCCTATGCCAAGAATGGTGGAGTCAACATTCCTGAAGCATACCGGCCAATAGCACTATTGCTGGTCCGCTGGATGCTCGCCGCACCAGAAGTCCAGAACGCAACAAAGACTAGAGACGCAGCAATATCAAAGTCACAGAAAGTTGAATTTGCTCCAAGTGCTAAAAGAATGAAACGTTCCTTTCGTGAAATGCCGTTCCGACTTCATACCATCCTTTTAGACTTGTAGAAAAGGAAAAGCATGAATTTGCTTCAAGCTTTTTCGCAGCAGAACCATGTTCTCTACGCTGACTCTTCAAGTATCTCGAGTGTACACAAGGTGGAACTGGGGAAAGGTACTAATCTATACAAATAAATGCTTAGCCATACAAGTACAACAACATACAACATGCTCTACAATCTTAGCGAGCTTGAATTTGTTAGGCAGAAAGAATGGAAGGGGCCATGTCTAGCTATATTAGATGTACAACAAAAGGGAAGGAACCTCCAGTTTCGGCTAGAAGGTTTTTAGCCCAACCGAGTCTTCCATTTGTAGTCCTCCATCGCCGCGACAAATATCTGGTGCTTCTCCACCCTGGCCAATATAAACAAACATGCAAGGGACATATCTATTGTCAGATTTGTAATGAAAAAAGATACAAAGGTGAACATTTGGTGCAAAAACTGCTGAACCGCAAAAAGATATTGTAGTTCCACTCACTCTTTATTCTCTTCATGATAATAGCTTGCACCAACAGCCAAAAGTTGGCCATTATGGTTATATGCCATCGATGCCACACTTCCCGAATAGCTTGGAAACTGCAACAATAAACATGGTTAACCTCATAAACCAGAGAACAAGAAGATCTGCTGTTGATAATTCGATGAGAGTGGAAAAACTACAATTCAGGGGGAAAAGGAAGCTTAACATGCTTAGCAATTGAAGGGAGCATCAAACATGTAACACATGCAAAGTGAAGGGTCAACCAATTAGGAATATTTTTGTACTTAATGAAAAGCATTTCCGAAATCGAAGTTTGCACAAAATATGTGATAAACTGAGCACCTTCCACAATTAAGAAATAATTTGGTAACCAAACCCCGGGCCATAAATAATAGTATTTGTGGAAAGCATAAAACAATCAGTGCACGTGTATGGGCAAGACTTGCTCTAAGTTATCTTACCTCAAGCAGCTTCTTTTTGGATTCAGCATCCCAGGAAATAGTATATCCTTTATCATCTCCAGTAACAAATGTTTTCTTGCTGCTGACCAGAAACATATGAACTTAGCTCCACATCGAAAACATTCTGTAATTTCTAACACGAAAACATACCAGGGATGAATTGCAACACAATTTACAGAAACCCGATCTAACTTTCCATCTCTGGAATTTGGATGACATCGGAAGGCATATCTGCAGAAACACAAGAATCCCAGTGAGATACGAAGGGTAACGTATATTTTGATACCCACTACTTTCCACAAGGACTTAATTTGGCCCCTCAACCTTGAAGATGTCCAAATTGATTCCTATATAGTAGCTCATTTTGGTTCTGATTCATTATTTTGTAAAAAAGGAATAAAAAAGGTACATAAAACCACTATTGAATGATAAAGTTTTAGTTGAATGCGAAAATGGACAATCGATAAGTTAATAAGAGATGCAAGCTATATTAGAACCTAAGCTTATAATGTTGACTCGATCTACACATCACCTTCACCAAAATTGTCCTTTTCAACAACATAATAGCCTTCCTTACGGTATTCTTAATCATACTTTAGTATATAGTAAATGACCCAAAAGACAAACACTAACTAAAACCTAACCAGCAGAATAAAACACTACAAATACCTACCCCATATCACCATCTGTTCCACGATTAAAATACTTCAATGCGACAATTCCGTCCACAGAGCCAGCAACATAACCTAAGGGAGTAAAGGTAGCCATGAAGGGTGAACATTGAAGAGTAAAAAAAAAAAATCGATGTCATCCATATAGAGTGGTTGCTTGAGGAACAGTTGAAAGTAAACTAAAGAAACTAGACCAGCAATTCATTTTACAGGGTCATGTCTTTAGATGAGGCACTTCCTTTTCTAGAGAAATTTTACTAACATCTTCAAGAAATTAGATTACAGAAAAAAATTGCCAAGCAACACCAAAGGTACGCAGCATTCCGATAAACGTAGAGAATTTTTTATAGAGGTCGTATTATTTCACTGGAAAGGATTCTGAAAAAGAACCTACGGACAGCTTTCAATATTTTGAAATATGAATCAAAAGAGCAGCATGAAATTCTAATAAAAGTACAAAATCTTACCATTCCATTCTGCAGAAGCTTGAAGGCATTGTACGTGATGTACTACAGGACAATCTTTTGCTTTGACTGGCCCAGCCAGATTCCTAATGTCATAAAAATAAACATTTCTTGCAACTGCAGCTAATAAATACATGCCGCATATTGAAAGCGCTGACACATGTGACTCTAATGTTACAGTGCCAGTAGAGTTTGTGCTTCCTGTTTTCGTATCCCAAAGTTGTAGTTTTTTGTCAAGGCTGCCAGTCACTACTTGACCTGGAAAATGCAGAATATGGTACTAAAATTAGTAAATCTGCTTTGATACTCGTTGAGGATTACTAACTATTTTAGAATGAAGCAGGGCCTTTCCTGAATCTGCTATATCTTAGCTGTAGATTAGTGATACCTGGCTTCGAAATTTATTTTAAAAAACGTAATTTCAAACTAACATAACTTTCCTAGAAAGTATTATTGTTTGGACCAGGTCCTAAGAAAATAACCGACTACTTAAAACTACAAGGTTCGCGTAATCATTTCATGTCCATGCAATGAGGACATGCATATATACGTCTACTGTTCCATAGGTTATTTTCTGCTTCAGAGAAATTGTCCAATAATTCAAACATATAACCGTCATCTACATACTGTTCCTTACCAAACATCTGGGAGAACTCAATGCAGGCAATCGCATCTTCATGGAGCCCCACCGTGTCCTGAGCACCTGACTGGAAGTCATACCTGAGAATTTTAACGAACACATTAAAATAAATAGCATGGAAAATAGAACTTTTTTACTTGATGCTAGAAATTAATGGCAGAAGCGACACAACAAATTTTACTGCTTTAGTATGTTGCAACCATGACATTAAACACAAAACACATGACTTCATGGTTCAATACTTCAATCAATCAATCCTGCAACCGGTTGCAAAAAAATTATCTTAATTATTACCTTCGCACAGATCCATCAGAGCCGCAAGCCAAAGCCGTGGACTCATCATCGAAGCAGCAGTCGAGAAGGGCCGCCTTCCCCCCCGCCGTAAACCGGAATGTGCCCGCGTCGGCGTCGTAAAGCCGCAGCCCCTGCAGCACAAATCCCACGCAAATCCCTATCAGACAACTCTCCCCAACTCCACAGAAACAATCAGACATTCTCCCCCAAATTTCAAGCTAGAATTGAGTTTGGAAATTGGAAGCCACAGTAAGCTGGAACGCACACTATTAGCCCCTAGAAAACTCCGAATTGCACGCATCTCCCTCGAATTCGACCGAATCAGAAATGGCGACGTTAGAGAGCGCGGAACGGCTAGGCCGTGAAGAACCACGAGGCGGGGGAAAGAGGGAGATCTCACCGAATCCCAAGAGGATACGAGCAGGTTGTTGGAGGACGGCGCGAACCGAACCCGTGAGACGGCGCCGACGGTGGCGTCGCCCGTCAGGCTCCGCCTCGCCATTGACGGTTGCGCCGTGAGCGGACCTCCCGAGTGGAGTACGGCGGAGAGCGGAGGGCTTGAAATTCGAACTGAATTCCAACGTAAAAACGCCTTGCTATATGGGCCTCGTAGTTGGCAGATTATGCTCGGCCCAATAGTTCGGCCTTCGGAAGTCTGAACCTGTGTGTTGTTGGTTCGTCTCGTCTCGACTGTTGGAGAAACAGAGATCGGACTGCTGCAGAGTAGAATGTGCTCGCAGACTTACGTGAAAGCTGTCAACGTGATCGAGTTTCGAAAGGAAAATTTTGAAGTAAACGGCTAGTCCGGCTGGATCCCAGCCGTCAAAGATGTCGGTATAACAATACGATTGAATTCGTTGGCAACCATACCGTGTCAACCAAAGGAACAAAAAAGAAACCCCCGGTTGTCAAAGGATTCAGCTGGATGTCTGAATCAAATAGCATTTAGAGTCTGATTACTGTGCATCTAAGCAAAGCATAATAAGCTACAAAAAGAACACGGCCTCGGACCTCACGCATCACACCTTGATACTAATGTGATGAGCTATTCTTCAGATATCAAGGTGTCTTACAGGAATTGCAGTTTCACATAATGAACTATACCGGACCTCATAATCTGGAACAGCTTTATACAATGCTGTTGCAGAAATGTCTTACCAACTAATTTACGAATTTATTATACGAAAGGTACACCCACGTTTCGATCCAAAAGCATGAAAGTCGGGAGGCCCAATTGGCCGACAAAGTATGTACACTCGTGACTGTGATCACCTTATAGCAGTCCATCGGAACCTCTATAACGAATGGGAACCACCCAATACAAGAGCAAATCCAATATTTGCAGGCAAGATCTCTCAAGATGCCGCTGCATTACCAGACGGACATCTCGTTCTGCGACAGCGCCTTGTCGTTCTTCCCCATCCAAACATACCCTTATCATCCGCTGCTAAGTCTCCAGTGCCAGGTGGCTTTGGTGGTGTAGTGACCTGGACGTCCTCTTCTACAGCTACAGTCAAATTTTTGCGAGGTTTCTGATACTAATGTGATGAGCTATTCTTCAGATATCAAGGTGTCTTACAGGAATTGCAGTTTCACATAATGCTATACCGGACCTCTCCAGTCTGGAACAGCTTTATACAATGCTGTTGCAGAAATGTCTTACCAACTAATTTACGAATTTATTATACGAAAGGTACACCCACGTTTCGATCCAAAAGCATGAAAGTCGGGAGGCCCAATTGGCCGACAAAGTATGTACACTCGTGACTGTGATCACCTTATAGCAGTCCATCGGAACCTCTATAACGAATGGGAACCACCCAATACCAGAGCAAATCCAATGTTCGCTGGCAAGATCTCTCAAGATGCAGCTGCAATGATATTACCTGACGGACACCTCGTTCTGCGACACCGCCTTGTTGTTCGTCCCCATCCAAACATACCCTTATCATCAGCTTCTAAGTCTCCAGAGCCAGGTAGCTTTGGTGGTGTAGTGACCTGGACCTCCTCTTCTACAGCTATGGTTAAATTTTTGCGAGGTTTTCGACCTCTCGTGCGCCCACCATAGCGTCCTCGCCTACTTAAACTAGACTCCCAGGATCCACCAGACGCCTGTACTAAGCCCTCAAGTAACTGAACATCCTCTATAATTTCAGGCCGGGAAAGTGATGACAGGCCAGGTAAGACATCTTTCTGGAAATCCCGCTTCTGCCGTCGTCTCCTTTGTTGACCCCTTCTAGGCTTGGTGAGGAGGTGGGCGGTTGAAACTGCTTGTTCCTCGGTTGTGATTGTGGGTGCCAGTGGCCTGCTCCAGTACTCATCAATCTTCGTCTCTTCCAGCTTCAGTGTCAAGGATTCAAAAGAATCTGACTCGTCATCACTGGAATCATTGATGCAAGCTTCCACTTGCTCGGCAAGGTCATCAATGTTTGATATAGCAAGATCTACAAACCACAGCAACATATCGTCGGGTGCCTCAGCAGTTGCTGGCACGTCCATGGATAATGCAATAATGCTCTCAGCTGCAGCTACGGCAGATGTAACCGATGTGTCGCCATCTTCCTGGTATGCATCACGTGTAATAGGGCGTGTACATTCTTGATGAAAAGTCCACACAGCATCCTCGTCACAAGGTGGCACCTCTAAGTCAATAACAAACCCACGCTTAGATTGGTTGTTCTGCAAGGAGGTGACCTGACAATCATGCGACACAACTGATTCCTCTGAATTATCTTCATTGGGTACATCATCATTCAGATCAATGAAATTCCTGATTGAGGCAGAATTATTCTTGATGACTCCTTCGGCAGCCTGTCCACCTTTAATTAAATGCTTCAGGCAGGAAAGAGGTACACGCTCATGGGTCTTATTACAAATAAGCTGATTTCTGGTAACAAAGTCTTCAGAAGGACCATCCTTCTTAATTCTGCATTCTAGGGATGTTGAGGCAGAATCTGACAAATTTCGAATAGTCAGGGATCCTTCATTCCTGGCTTCAGTGATTTTCAGCTCCGCTGCAGGCCCGAATGAATGGCCAAATAGCTTACCTGGCTGCTCCAAAACTGTTGGATCAGCATAGGTAGCTTTATTTTTGAGCCAAGAGACCCCAAATACGGCATCATCTTTGTTATGCAGTAAACTCCCAGCACATCTTCTATCTTGTTCTAAAAGACCATCCTGCCCTTACCATGGGACTGTTGAGCTGAATGTTCAAACATCTTGGTGCTCTTTTGCTCCAAGTCATTAGAAATTGCTACCTGATGTCGTGAATGAGATGCAGAAAATGAATCAAGTGTAAAACCCGGGTAGCGTCTATCTATACTGTTGCCATATTTTAGCTTTGGAGTCGAACTTCCAATGCTCTGTGTAGCAGCACAGAGACTGGTGTATGAATTCACAGCTGACGATCCATTGAATCTTGGGATGAAAGCAGGATTACTGATGACACTGCTCCTTGGGTCTATTGTGCAAGATCCCCTTGGGGTGGTAACAGAAGGATGGTCTATGGGAGGAATAGAAATGGGAGCAGCTAGTGTACCCATACTTGAATGATGTGGACGGTCAAATCTAGCAAAATTATTGACAGCATAGGGGTCCAGAGGACTGCGTGCAAACCATCCAACTGAACTACTCTGATCATGGTAAACAAATTGGTTACAGTTCGCAGGCCTCCCATCTGCAATTTTGAAGTATTTCTGCGGATCGGTTTCACTGTATCTGGGTGCTAAGAAATTCATACCGTTGACCTGTTTACCTGAAGGATGCAAGCAAGAGACAGATATTATTAGACAGGACCAAGTCAAATGAAAACACAGAAGAAAAAAAGAATACACAAGCTATAAAAAAAATGAAAGATGATTTCTAAGCTATCTGCATGTATGACAAGCAAAAATATACAAGTTTTCTTCAAAAACACAGAACTTTTAGGCTAGCAAAATATTTCAAACCCATTACAAGTTAAAATTAATGTTACCTTTATTGATCAACGGTTTCTCGTCTTGTCTTATTTTCACACTTGTATCAAAGAAATTTGAGCTTGTCCCTTCATCAGTATGCTTGTCTTTGTTGTCCTCTTTACTGAAACTGAAGTTAGTTGTGCTTGATCTCAGCATTGATTGATGCCATGGGTTATCCAATGTATGTGAAAGGCCTCTCGATGCTGATCCATTTGCTCTACCCATATCAACACCAGTATTTGGCTCATTCAGGTCAGAGACGTGCCGGCTTCCAAGATTATTTGTGGTCCGCAAACCTGACGTTGAACTGTTGTCACTCAACCTCCCCAAGCCTTCTGCACTAACTAATGCAAGGTCAGCATTGATCTGCGGTTTTGAATCTGAGGTCAAGCCAAGGAAATCTATGGGATTGTTCTCTGATGCGTTGTCATCATCCACATAATGATCAGCAGGAAGTTGAAGGTCAAAAGTGTGTTGTCTGCTTTTTGGAGCAGCGTCACTTGATGGAAATCCATTGGGGGAGGACTGCACGCTGCCTTCTCTAAGGAACTTTATGGAGGCCTGGTTTGTAGCATCATGCTCCACAGGAGCTTTTCTAAATGTTGTAGACGCAGGAGGTACCGGTATCTGCCACACCATGGTTGCACCATTTTGTGGCACCTGAGATGGTGAATTTGTTTGTGATGTATCTGTCAGCATTGGGCACGCATATACCTCTTTGCTTCGATACTGTTTCATCATATGTCTCTGTAGTTTGTAAACCCGGTGTAGTTCATACACCTGGACAGTGAGTGGGTTGTGAGGCTTGACAGATAAAAACACTTCATAAGGAAAACTGTATATGTTTTTCTGTGGCTAATTAAGTTATTTTGTACAATGTGATGCATAAAGATGCATAAGGATTTTATGTGCCCTCACCTGTTGCCTAAATACAGCATCATGTTCGAGCATTGTGTGCTTGAGCATTTCTTTGTCAAAATTGGAAAAACCATTTGCCGACTTTGTTGTAAAGCCGCTGCACATCTGGCCATTTGGCGTCTTCTCCTCATAGTATGGACTCCACCTACCATTTGCTTCCGCATTGAGATCCATTGTGGCATAATATCCAGGCATAAAGCTTTCACCTTCTACTTTTGCCCCCATTATCCAATGTAATCTGTCCAATGTGCCAGTGAAAAACCGCTGAATTGTAAGTCATAAACCGCTTTTGCAGTAAAAGTCTCAAATAAGGAAAAGAGCAAGCATGTACTTAGTGATTAAATAAGAAACCAACAAAAGAATCGGCAGCTTACAAGAGACCTAATTATTTCTTCCAATTTAAATATTATGCTTGGTAGTATATGCAGAAAAGAACAAACATTTAGTCATCGGGAAGTGCAACTTTATTTTGATGGTTTGCAGATTTCAGCTACAAACATGATGCCTAACCGCAGCTTCGACACTTATTTTATGGAGCACAAACCTTGAGCTGAAGCACAAATATTACTAGAAAATTCAAATTTCTTATAGGATCGGCATGCCAATAAAACAATGCAGAAGAATTTTGGAAATGCTTTTAAGATGCTCAACCAGATACTGTCATCTACAATGGATAGTGTACTAAGAACTGATAGCTGAACATAAGAGAGCGAGATGAGAAATGCTAAGGAAGCATAACAACTGCTACGTTACAGCAAACAAAAATTTACAGCTGCCAAAAGAAGCTAATTACCAAAACTGACTAATTACCGAAATCAAGAAGCGTGCATTTATTATGCGGTAATTTCCATTACCCCGGAGTGAAGCCAACCTGCTTCTGTGATCTTCACAGCACTGACAATGCAACACCCCTGTGTATAACGTGTGTCTCCGCTGTTATGAGCTAAATGGATAGCTCTGCCTGCTCAGCTGGATGAGCAAACCAATAGTACTTCCTAAGCTGAATGGAGATCCAGGGAAATAACCTGCCCATCAAATAGTATAGTGAGCAGTGTGAAAAGATCTAACAAACAAGATGCACAATGTATCATACATATCCATGGGCACAATGCAAGATCGAGACTTACTTCCCATATCCACAATAATCAACAAAACATAGACAAGATCAACGGAAACAGTACGGAAGGCCCAATTCTAATTAAGATATTCTGCCAAAAAAAAAAGGAAAATGCATGTACAGCTGTTTGGACGTCAACTCATCAGATAAGAAAAAAAAAAAGAGAGGAGACGAGTCAACCGTCAATAGTTCAACAAACTTGATAAATCCTAAACCAGTTATATAAGGTACTAGCTATCATCTCATCAGCAAACATGAAAACCAAAAAGCTGCAAGGCCTAGATGCAATTATCAGCTCCGCGCCGTCAATCTAACCGAGATTTCACGTAGAACTAATTGCGACAAAAAAACACAATTATCAGGAAGGACAAAATCGGAACCTTAAAAGAACAAAAGGGGAAAAAAAAGAGAGAAAAAAATTGCGTCTTTTTACAACAACCGAGTTGGAACAGTCGACAAGGCAAATAAAAATCTTCACCTTAACGACTCTTGGCATTGCGTTGAAGCGGATTGAGCCTGACGACCCTCAGCATCCGGCGAACGAACTTCCTGACGGGCATTACCGCGCCCATGGCCCCGGGAAGCCCCACGGAGGCGCCCCCCTACCTCCCAAGCCCCCAAGAAGCCGGCCAAGGCAGTATTTGTTCCGGGGAAAAGATGCAAATTTCACGGCGTGGAAGCAGTCGAGCTCGAGATGGGAAGGAATTGCGGCGGTTTTGGGATGGGGGTCGGGAAGGAATTTGATCTGATGGGCCAGGGGAACAGAGGAAGGAGGAGAAGAGAGAGAAGAAGAAGAAGTGCGTACTGGTGGGTTCTTGTTCTTGTTTTGTCTGAACAAATGACTGCGTGGATTTCTCTCTCCTTTTTTCCTCCTTTTGGGTTTTTGGATGCTCTCGAGCTCTGCGGGGCGCGGTGTTTCTCTCTCCTCTGAGGAAGGGAATGGAACGACCTTCTGCTAAACTACGTGCAAGGACAGGCAGATTTGTTGACATCTGGTCTTTTTATTCTCTCTCTCCTCCTGCTGATCCTTCCTCAGTCCTCATCACCCACTTTCATCCCCTCCCCATTCCTTTATCTCTCCCAATCTTTCTCTCTCATCAGAAAATGAAATAAACTAACACTTGTTTTTCCACCCCACCTGCTGCTGTCTCCATCAGAATTTTTTCTGAGAAGCCAAGCATATATATTATCATCTGTGATAATCATAGGCCGTTTTCATTATTGAAACAAGGCAGGCAGCAGTATCTGATTTCCTGTGATGATTATTTCTGTTTTTTTTGGGTGGCTATAGAAAGAACTTGCGCGATTGTGACCCTTGAGAGAATCTGTCCACTCCACCCCTCCCTTTGCTCGCTGGTGGGGGAGAGAGAAACAACTTGATATAAAAATTCATGTATAGGTTGCTATACTTCAGAGGACAGCACCAGGCAGTCACCAGACTTCCTTTCCAAATCTTACAAATCCAGCAATCTTTACTGCTCGTGATACTTTAATTTTTCACAAATCACAAGTCACAGGCCGCGCCCCGCAACGTTAGTACTCCGTGTCTTCCTTGCCTCAAAGTAGAAAAAATAGTGGTCCAACATTGACTTATACGTGCGTGTGACAAGCTCAGATGCTCAAATGTGGTTTTCGCTCATTGGTAGTAGTACGTTAATTCACTCTTCTCTACAGTCAAGTACATGCCCAATTGGATCGGAAAATCGACGAGTCCAGCAGGATTCACGAGCGTTCACTTTCTTAATAATCTTCGACGCCACATGTTAAGTAGGATCATAATCAATGAACACCTAAACCGCAACTAACTTCCCCCTCTTGTAGCCGTACGACTGTTTCATCGAGTTACGAAAAGGAAAACGACGGGTGGTCGCGTTGTGACGAAAGATACACAATCCCACAGCAAATAAATGAAACCAATAAAAAACTGAAAATCCTGGCTCCCGGGCATGCATTTCCCGAATGTGGTCGCCATAATTCTGCAAAACGACGTCGCGGGTACAATTGAAACGTGAGGTCACTGCGGCGCGAGTGTCTGCGTCTACGTGTGCTCCGGCGACTACACTTGGCAAAAGATCTTGTTGGAGGTTGGGGCATTTAACAATGCGCAGAAGCACATTGTTTGTTGTATATAAAAAAGGGCAAAAAAATTAAGGAGGAGAAAAGAGATAAGCCTTGTAAAGCGGGAGAGAGAAAGGGAGAAAAGAAAAATCATTTCTGTACGTACGCCTATTCGCTGCTCTCTCTGTCTCCCTCTCATCTTTTGCTCGATCCAATGGCTTCGGCCGCAGATGCCCCCAAAGGCCTGCACGCGGGCCCAACGCCGGCCCTGAGCGTGAGGGCTTTCGGGGAAAAGTACTTCCAGCTCGAGCTAGATGCGGCCACCGTATCCCGATACCTGGGTCTGCGATGTGGGCCCGCGCATCCGTGCCAGGATCACGAGGGGCGGCTGATGACAGCGTGTCTTCCATAATACCGCAGTTCGATACACGAGTACTAGTGTAGTCTTAGTAATCAAATTTAGGTGGTGTTCGTTTCCCCCTTTAAACTTTAGACCCTCTAAAGTTAAAAAGAATCTTGTCATTTAGGAGTACTAAATAAAGTTTAATTACAAAAACCTTTTTACAGATGAGCGTAAATTTACGAGATGAATTTAATGAGCCTAATTAATCCATGTTTTGGTACAGTGATGCTACAGTAACCATCTTCTAATCACGGCTTAATTACCATCATTAGCTTCCTCTCGTGAATTACACCAGGGGTTCTAGAGTTGGTTTTGTAATTAAACTTCATTTAATACTCCTAAATAACAATATTCTTTTTGATGTGACTCCTCTAAACTTTAGACCCCTAGAAACGAACACGTCCTTAGTACTAAAAATCTTTGATAATTACAGCTACACCCAAACCGATTTTCTGGACCGATCATCACACACAAGGGATGCCGACCATGTGAGCTGGGTTTGAGCCTAACGACCTCGGATTCCGCGAGCGGAGGAAGAGAATCAAATCATCCCCATCGGCCCGCCTGGCCTCGGAACAACGCGAACGGTGGTGGTAATCCGGAGTCCCGATCCCTGAATCCGTTGGTTGCGTTGCACTGATGGCGGCGGTCCCCAGCGGACAACGGTACGTATGCTTCGAGACCAAGGGACGTCACTCGCATTCATAGGTTCATCAGAAACCTCAGAGCGGAAGTAAAGAGAGTGACACGAGCGCGCCGCGCGACGTGTTATTATATGGGGCGTGGTAGATCGACGAGCCTGGATGATTAGAACGTGGTCACATGCGAAAGGACCTCGTTAAGCTCAGTCCCTTGGAATTTCAAGAGTGGGGAATGGCCTAATCCAGTGACTGCTAAAGTTGTGGATTCAGATCAAATTATATGTTAGTTAAGTTAGTATCCACGCAAAGGAGAAATAACAGAAGCGGCAATTTTCCCTCAAAAAAAAAAAAAGAAGCTACAATTGCTCGGAAATACTCAACCTTGGATGGAATAGTAGACAACCTTTTTTATGTTCGGAGTAGACAACCTTGGATGGAATCCACGCCCACAACTATTATCGTCAAAAGAAGCTTGTTTGTACAAGAGGCAGTCCCTCCATTGATGCTTGCTGGCACATTTCTGGGCAGTTAGGCTGTCAAACGCATTGAAACTAGAAGATGGCATGGTTCAAGTTCAACAGCGGGACCACGGGTCCGAATAGGAGCAAAGTTTCAGTACGTGGTTGATTTATGCGAATTGTACATTCCTTGATGTAATTTCGATTGTCAGGCCTGGAGAAGAAAGATTCAGATCACTCCCTTGCACTGTGAAATTCAGCCTGTTCGCCTCGCTGCTTTGCAGCAGCTACAGTATTTCAGTTATTTTTCCTGCAGCCGCTACAGTGTTTCTGCAGTCGCTACAGTATTCTCAGTTATTTTTCTGCAGCTGCAGCCGCCGCTGCAG
>LAPY01000163.1:97352-110088 GCA_000970635.1 Eragrostis tef | reverse complement strand
GTGTGGGTGGGTGTGGGGGGGGGGGGGGGGGGGGGGTATGACCTCACAGGATATGTTTAGATGCCATTAGGGCACTTGACTCAATTCAAAACTAGGCCCACCAGATTTTCTCTGACACTATTGTGTCATTATATAGGCACCTGACCAATCCACCTAACGTTTATTTTGATGGGGACTATGAAATCCGCCGTGTGTTCTTGTTTAGTGTCGCATGTGTCAAAGCTAATTCAGTGGACATAAACGCTGACAGGTAATGTATAAAAAATAATTGGTTACCTATTGGCAGTGGCGGGCCTACATGGTACCAAGGGTATTCAAATGAATACCCATTATTTTGAAATTTTTGTTTTGTATCAAGACTATACCTTATGTATATACATCAACAAACAAAAATAAGCACTTAAACAGGCTCAATTTAGACAAAAAAACACACCTGCTTTGATATGTTGATTGTTTAGTACTACATTTATGTGTGGAACAATTAAACTATGTGACTATCTATAATTTAAGTTGTCAAAAAAACTTTTGAATACCCATAGATGAAATCCTGGGCCCGTCCCTGCCTATTGGAAGCATAATCGATAGTTTCAATGTAAATCACTGGCAACAAGATGAGCACCTTTTTTTTTACGAGTGAACAAGACGAGTACTTTAATTTGCACGTGCATGAATATATGTATCGTTTGACAACATACTTCTGTGAACCGTGATTGGATAATGATTCTCCTTTATGACTTGTCTTACTCTAGCATTACTTTCATGATGATGACATCGAAGACGATAGCATCAGTGGCAACCAAAAAAAGTTATTGATTATGCTGTTTTTTTTTTATTTCAGTTCGCTCACAGCAACGAGATACATCGTGCTACAGCAAAACGCAGCTCATTCACGCAGGAGATCGACAAACCTATTGAAATTTTCATGTGAGGAGCCACCCTCCCCAAGGCACCTGCAAGCAGCGTCCTTGAGCTTCGCTGCTCTCTCCGCGATCCCCTTGTCACCGATGACTTGTTCCACTTTGCTGCTCACCTCCTCCTTCGTTACCACGCCATCTTTGCCGTGCGACACCGCTAGGCCGGTCCTCCATATGTCGCAGATGTAGCTCTGGTCCATGTGCTGGTCGCAGAAGTATGGCCAGCACAGGAACGGCACGCCGTTCCTCACCCCCTCCATGGTTGAGTTCCAACCGCGGTGGGAGACGAAGCATGCCACCGCGCGGTGCGCCAGGACCTATATGAGGAAACGAAAAAACAAGTTCAGAGCCACAATCACGTACTCATGATCATGAGCGTGTTATATTGCCCTGTATCGGCAATTGCTTGGCAACTACACCTTCTGCTGGGGACACCAGCTGACCACCATGCCCTTGCCGGCGACGCGGTCCTGGAACTCGTCGAACCACGCCTTGCTCAAACCGCCGGTGAAGTCCGGGCGCACCACCCACAGGAACGGCCGGCCGGTGAGCTCTAACCCCTCGGCGAGCTCCTCGAACTGCCTTGGATCAAATATGACCATGCTGCCGAACGCCACGTACACGACGGAGCCCTCGGCCTGCGCGTCCAGCCACTTGACGCACCGCCCGTCCTCCGGCAGGAAGTGGCCCACGGGTTTCGCGAGCTCCGGGTCGGCGAACAGCGGGCCGATGGGCAGGATGTTGGGGAATTGTTCGAACGCCACGGGCTCGGCGTCAAGGAACGAGTTGCACACGACGATCTCGGCGAACCTGCTCGCCGCCTGGGCGTTCTGGGACACCGTTTGGAAAAGGAACTTCTGTGTACTTTCTTCATTGACGCCGTCGAGTCCACGGCATCTGCGAAGGGCAGTGCTTCGGCATCCCCGGGGCGAGCTCGAACGGACCGTGCCGCATCGGTGAGCCTGCATTTGTTATCAGGACAGGTGTTCATTTCTCGTTGCCATGTAAGTGCACACAGCTTATTCAATCAAAGCAAATCTAGTAGCACTGCAGCTAATATGACGGTCCGATAAATGTCAGTAAGAAAGATTATCACAGATGAATCACAGACTGAAGCAATAATACTCCTAGGTCAGTTTTCCATACCGTTCTCGTCGAACCAGCCGTCCTGTATCAGCTGGGGGCCCTTGAACGTCGTCCCGAAGCACGCCGCGGACCCCGGCCAGACGGCGGCGACCCGGACGCCTAGCCTGATGGCGACCTCGAAGCACGGCGCCATGTTCACGTCGCCCACGAGCCACTTGACCTTGGCCCGGCCCGACGCCTCTGTCTCCCGGATGAGCTGCTCCACGTACCCCGGCACACACCGGCAGACCCTGTCAAAGAACTTGCCCAGGTCCCTGCGGTCGTCGCCTTCGGCCATGCCGTCCGGGACGGACACCAGGCGGATCCCCTCCAGCTCCTCCTTGCCTCCGGCGCCGCCATTGGCCCGCAGGGCGTCGAGCACCAGCGCGTGGGTGAGCTCGGTGTTGATGAAGGTGACCTCGAAGCCGCGCTCGACTAGGCGGTGCGACAGCTCCATGAGAGGCGTGACGTGGCCCTGCGCCGGGAACGGCAGGACCATGACGTGAGCCGCCGCGGCGTCCGTGGCCATGGGGCTTCCTGCTTCCAAACGGGGCAGCGCGAGTGTAAGAACAAGAACGCGAACCACTTCAGTTGTGTTGTGTGTGCATCGACATAGGACGGCTTGAGACGGTCGATAATAAATAAAACTGGGTTGTGGTCATCGGTTTCGTGCGGGCGGGCAATTGTCGATCCGCTGGGTTGCTGGCAGTCCCTCTTACACGCATGGCCCGCCTAGCTAGGTGCCGTGGAGGTAACCAGCCGGTGGGTGATCTCCATGACTATGACCGGGGGACGGCGACTCGCATGTCCTTGCAAGGCGTCGGCGGCTCAAGCCACCAGGCAAGGTTTACCTTACCGATCAGACCGTTCCAACCGGTCCGGACCGGTAAGGCCGGTTACCAATCGGTAACCGATAAAACCGATGAAAACCGAACAAAATTTATCAAGATTTTAAATTCATTTCAAATTCAAACTTGAAAACCGGTAAAGCGAAGAAACCAAGCCAAACAGGTTAGTCCGGTAACCGACGGTTTTGCAAACCCTGTCACCAGGCACCAGGATCGCAATAATATCGTAAAAGAAAAATTAGCAGCAAACATAGTTTAATTACAAGTTTCATCTCATTACGCAATTCTAATTAGATATTTTTTAAGATAAAGGGAACACTATTTCATCAAGCAAATGCATCCTGGCCTCTACATCACTTGATGTATTTAATCGTCCATTATTATAAATCTCAACTATCTGTAGACTCTGTCTAACACATAGGACAAATAGCGAAACACCAAACATAAGGTGTGGATCGAAAAAGTAAAAGATCATTTCAGCACAACCTATTTTTAAACTTCCACACATGTTTGACGAAGATATCTATTGTCATCATCTCCAAAAAATGACATGCCTTCAACATTGAAGTTCTGCCATCCTCCTTTTGGAACAATGACCGTGTCCTCATCCGGTATGCACCCCTGTAAACAACCTACATAGGAGTTAGAATAGCACTTTTGCCAAAACAATGTCGTTTCGGCTGCGCCATATTGCTCAACATATAACACCAATTCCGACAAGCATTTGACCTCTATCTTTAGATTGAAAACCACTTCTCTAACTACCAAACATATTAGTGATACTAGAAGGTGGTTTAATACCGAAAGATATTCCTTCTTATATATTTATTTGTTGCAAAAACCAACCGACTTCACTTTAGCGTAGGTTGACATAGCCCTCTCATTCGCATGTGCTCTGCCAATTAGGCAAAAAACTTTCAATATGGCCTCTTGGCTGGACTAGTCGATTATTTTGGGTCGAGTTGAGTTTTGTGGTGTGGTCGTATCCATGATTGTTGTGGTCCCACAACACTAAAACTCACCAGTTTAGTTATGTCTTGAACGCTTACAACTACATGAGAACTATTTGTTCCTGTATTCATATTAAGTTGTGCTATATAATTAATCTCTTTTGTTCTACAAGAGAAAGTTGTTTGTTCGAGCAGGCAATGGATTTGTTTCAGCTTTTAATCTATATACATGTTCCACATGTTTTCATCTATTTATTCCAGAAGGTATTTATCAACTTACATGCCTCATCTAGTCAACATCCATCACATGGAAACCTTGCTATCCCTTCTGCGTCACAAGGTATGTTATCAATTTACATACTTCATCAAGTTGGAGCATTAGGACCGAAATACAGGCATGCGCAAATCGTTGCGAGCGACATAAACGTATGTTCATTCACGTGTGGAAAACAAACGAAAAGCGTGACATTCCAAAAAAGAAAAAGAAAAACGTGACGTGGTTCAAGGCTTGTTCGTCTAGGCAAATAGCTCAAATATGATGTGCTGCCCCTCGGGCATGTTGAGGTCGTTCAACAGCAGCTTGATGTGTGGATTGGCAGCATTCTAGGGGTGAGCTGAGTACCACGCGGGTAAGGGGAGCGTCTCAGTCAAGTTCCACAATGGTGCCACACATGAATGTGTACGGCCATACATGTCCACGATTCTACGCAGATATATACAGAAATCTATTTATTAACTTAGGGTAAGTTTGTTGCAGTTTACAAATATAGAAGCAGCACTAGAAAGATGCCGCGGCCTTTGCCGCGCGCTTGCTGACCCCATGAATCTAATGATATCTTTGGATCGTGTCGTTCTGTTGTATTGTATTGAATTTAGTTCGTGTCTGGAAATGAAATGATGAACCAGTTCAATTTGCCTTCTTCTATCTGTAATCTATGAGGATGCACCGATTCAGTTTGTTCTTACTGTTTAAAACCAACACAGCCAACTGAATGTGATATTTTGGCATTTCAACACGGTACATATCTTCCAAAACGTGTGTGTGACTAATTTCGAAGCTGACACTGAAAAGGTATGATCTTTGTTTGTTTTGGGAAGTTCATCATTACTGACTACTGAGACTGGGCGACACATTCAATTGTTATCGTGAAGTCGCTTCCTAAAAAAAATAAAGATGAAGGCTCAATGACACAAAATAAAAGTTGTTCTCAAGTATTAATGTAACATGAGCGCAAATATAAATGGAGTATGTAGTAAAATTTGTGTCATAAAGATGTATCTCAAACAATTATGAAATAACTGAAATTAGCAATATCAAAATATCTATAAATACCTCTGTCCGTAAATTGTTGTCGTTAGGACAATAATTCTAGTTCAAAAATGAAATGGAATTACTAACTTAACCACAACAAATTGAGGGCGGGTGGAGTACATTTTTCAGCTATGGCAAAAATGAAACACTGAAATAAGACTCCAAACCATCTTGAAAAGCTCGATCTAGCACAACAATGAATTTATTTTTCTCAAATACGAAGGAGAGCTTCGTATCTCTGTATTAAGAGAGAGAAAACCGGCCCCTTACATGCTGCACCACCTCACTCCGGGCCGAGCCGTGAGGGGTTGAATTACAAACAATGAATTTATTTATGTGAATACCAAAAGCTTTCAACATGTCCATAGTTCATAACCCCAATGAGTTGAGATTAAAAGTCACCGTTCTATAATTCTAACTACTGGAAATTACAGTGCGAAATTTGGACACTCGTACAGGATAGGATCATTTTAGTAGAAAGAATCGTGCTAACTTCAAATGTGGCTCTTCCAGTAATCATTCCATTTTGTAGTAGAATCCTTTTTCCTGAAAAAATATTACATTAGTAAACTGCAGTTGGCCATAATTTGCATCAAAGTATTCTGAAATCTAGACAAGCGATAACAAAGATATGCTTTGCATACCTTTTAGTGTGACGGACAGGTTCTGTTCTCCCACAACGCAGAACACTATCCAGGCCACCTGAGGTGAATTAGTCTACAGCCATACAGACCCAGATCTGAAGCTGCTACCATCGTGACCGCAAACAACTCATGTGGCAGTAAGAAAATGTTAGCTGCAATATTGCACTTCCAAATAATTTTTCTTCTTTTTTTTCTGAATATGTTGGATTACTTATACAGTTTGTAGTTAAACAAAGTCAAGGAACATTAAAAACAATCTAGCATCACATTGTAGTGGCCGTAATAGTGTTGAAACATGCATATCCCTCCTCATGCAAATGGTAGATAAAATATGCAACAGCAATTATTTTATTCCTTCTGGCAAGATCCCATGCAGAAAAAATTAGAAATGCAAAGCTAATATGAAACACTTAGGATGTTAATAATAAAGAAGAAGAACACACAAATTCACTTTTTACTGAATTCTGAGGATGAACCAAGTGAAACTTCAGTTCTGGTTAGATTTAATCATCACAAAAATATATGTAACTTTAACTTTTTATTTCCTTGAATTTGCTAAGTGATAATTTGCTTGAATCAAAACATTATTCTGAACACCAAGATGATACTTTGTAGTTACAGGAAAACAAAATATACGAAGTGGATAATGATTCTGCTGTTCAGTATCTACAATGAAATATCTTTTTACTGTATGAACAAACCTTGGCTTCTTCTTAATTCTTTTATTTCCATTACATATTTTTTTAGGAAATGCATCTGAATTGGTCTAAATGTAAATTGAAGCAAACATCTAATGGACCTGAGGTGTGTTCAATCTACTTGAGAGGATCCAATATAAATATTTTTACAACACCAAGATTTTTTCAATAAGCTATTTGCCAATTTTTGAGCAAAACTCCATGATAGGTTAACAACCACATATGAGAAAGAAATAGATTTATTCTACTTCGGAAGGTAATTAACAATACAATCACCATGCCATTTTGATTCATGATTAGGGAAGATTAGAAAAGCCTTTAAATCATTCAGTCGAACAGCTTATCTGCGTGTATGGATACCAGCAGTGTTCTTGGCTTGAAGTATTATTGTTCCTGAACTTGTTTGCACGATCCACTTCGAGAGTGCTTCTCCTTTTTTTCTAATTCTTTATGAATCTGCATGCCATGGGGCATCCATGTTCATTACAGCTCAACGTTGAAACAAGAGACCCAGCTCTGGGCAAATCAAAGAACAGAGGTTCCTTGCCAACGGTAAACTCAATCTCATTTCTCATCTTGTCGAATGGCAGGGGCGTGGTTGTGGATGAGACCACACCAGGCAGCACGATGAGACTGGAGAGAAGAGAATGACGGCCGATGGTCATAATCACGGGTAGGATAATGCCCCATCCTCGTCGGCATCGGACACCTCCCATACTCGACAGTCGACAGCTCGTAGCGTGAACGCCTCTGTCTTGATCCAGCAGGCATGAGGTCATGAGCGGCGCATTCTTCACTGGCAGGTCTATTCTTCACTGGCAGGTCCTGCAGCTAAGAAGCATCCGCAGACGGCGGCCGCCCGTGGTGCTCTCGGTCCGGCGGGGGAGTTGGGGAAACCGTTTCCTGGAAACGTCGCGGCACCGTCAGCGACGAGCGGGAGGAAGAATCCAGAGCCCTACGTCAGCTCGGTAAGGCTACCTCGAATCAAACGGTGCAGGCTTACCTGTTCTTTTATCCAACGGCTCATAACACTATTGCTGACGTGGACACATTCGCTGGCGGAGAACGCGACCGCGTTGGGATATGAAAAGATTTGGCGTGCCATCACAAAGGATATTCAACCTCTGCGTCATAGAGAGCCACCTGCCGTGCTTTTAGTTTGGAGTGAGCGGTGACATCCGAAAAATTATCGGCGGTGAGCATCGTTCTCCGTCGTCTTCCTGAGTTGAAAAGTTGGCGTGCTAAATATTGTCAGTTGTCTTTCAAGATAGAGATGTCTGAGATATTCAACCCCTTGGCATACTTGTTGTTTTTGCAAATAATGGTAGATTTTGCGTGGCTAAGTAAGGGCAATCTAACCCCTCTTGCATTTAAGGTATCGCAGACAATGAGCAACATATATTTGACGCTAAAGGGCTTTTGAATTGAGCCTTTCAAGAGGCTGTTATGGGTCAATATCCAACCGATGACGAGGAGGACCCCCCTCCCTCCCTCCCCTCTCTCAGGTCGAATTAGGAAATAAGAGATAGAGTTGAGATTAGATCTAGTTAGACTCTTTCTTAGCGAACAAGCCGAGTCACCCTTATAAATAACAGCCTATGTCCTTATAAATAACAGCGTCTGTAATCAGATTTATTTAAGTAAAAAATTGGGTAATTCCCATCTAGTCACCCTATAAATAACTAGGTTTTTTTTACATACCCAAACATGACTACGAAACAATACTGCCAAATATGAACCTAGTGTTAGAAATTTGTCAATAATTGTAGGCCAACGATCACTATGTTTTGAATTTCCATTTTAGAATAGAGTAAATTTTATAAATCTACAATTTTTTAGTTCAATAAAAGTAATTTCATTCCAGTGTGCAAGCCGTAAGCATACATCCATATGCACATGTCATTGCTTCAGAGATCCACAAATCTTTTGAAGTTCTCATACGAGGACCCACCTTTGGCGACACACCTGCATGCCGTGTCCTTGAGCACACGCACTCTCTCTTTGATCCCGTCGTCTCCAACAACTCGGATCACTTTGCCACTGACCTCCTCCTTGGTCACGATACCGTCCACGCCAGGAACCACCGCTAATCCGGTCCTCCACACGTTGCAGATGTAGCTCTGGTCCAGGAACTGGTCCGTGAAGTACGGCCAGCACAGGAACGGCACCCCATTCCGCACCCCCTCCAGGGTTGAGTTCCATCCGCAGTGCGACACAAAGCATGCCACCGCGCGGTGAGACAGAACCTGTCGAAACGAGGCACGAACTGCATTAAACCTATCTCATCTTCTAATTACGATGGCACTAAAGCAGTTGCACGTTATGGCGCACAACACACCTGCTGCTGGGGGCACCAGCTAACGATCATGCCCGTGCCGGCAACACGGCACCGGAACTCGTCGAGCCATGACTTGTTCAGGCCGGCGGCGAAGTCGGGCCGCACCACCCACAGGAACGGCAGGCCAGTAAGTTCCAGCCCCAACGGGAGCTCCTCCAACTGGCGCGGGTCAAAGACGGTGAAGCTACCGAACGCTGCGTAAACGACGGAGCGGTCGGGTTGCGCGTCAAGCCACTTGAGGCAGCCCTTATCTTCCGGCAAGAACTGGCCGACCGGCTTCTGGAACTGGTGGTCCGCGAACAGAGGCCCGATGGGAAGAACGTTGGGGCACAGCTTGAACGCGCTGGCCTCGGCCTCGAGGAACGAGTTGCAGACGATGATCTCGGCAAGGTCTTTCGCCTCGTTGCACCGGGTGACTAGCTTGAAGATGACAGGTTGCCCCTCCGGTGCGCCGGCCTTGTTCCACGGCATCAGCGACGTGTCGACCGGCGGCATCCCGGGGGCGAGCTGGAACACCTCCTGTCGCCTCGGCCAGCCTGTGGGCGCTCGCTGGAGCGAAGCAACTAGGTTGTATCATGTCGCGAGAGTAGGCTTATGTTCTAGCTCTAGGTAGTCTTCTTTACTCTGATCGCACACTCTTGTAAGGCTACCTAGCGATCGCTGCGGCCATCGCGTTGTGTAAACGGTCTCCGACCTTTTTTTTCTCCTTAATACAAAGAATCGCAGCTCTACTGCGTTTTCGAGAAAAAAAAAAGTCTCCTCGGCCAGCCTGCACTTGAGAATTAAGATTCACGAATCACTGAATCGGTGAGCAACTAACTGATGCGATCAACAACACATGTGCTGACAAATTGACACCTTTCTCGTCAAGGATGCCGTCCTGCACCAACTGATCAATTGAACGATGTCACAAGATACGCTGCTGCCGCGGACCAGAAGCGGGCGGCTCTGACGCCGAGCTTCTCGGCGACCTCAAACGCCCATACCATGGCCCAATCGCCGATGATCCAGCTGATCTTTGTGCCCCCGGACGCCTCAGCCCCACTGATGAGCTCCTCCAGGTAGCTCGGAATGTGGCGCGACAACCCGTCGACGAGCTTGGCAAGGTTCTTGCGGTCGTCGCCGTCGGCCAACCCGTCCGGCCCGGCCACCATATGGATGCCGTCGAGAGACTTGGATGCCATCAGTTCCGGAACATTTGGGCTGCGTCGCCGTGCGTGTACGGTGGATGGGCTGAATTAATTCTGCAGATCTGGGCTTTACATGTGCCAAAATCTTGGGCCCGACCAACATAAACGAATGAGATGGGCAATTCTTCCACGGACGCTAGCGGCTCAGGACAGGACAGCGACCGCCGTGCGTGGCTGAGGGGCGGCTCCTCCGCCAAGGACCACAAAATCGCCATGCATGGACGTGTAAGAAGCGCTACCATGCGAACGTAACCAAGCACGGCGAGTAAGGGCCGATCCGCGCAATCGTCTAGATATGGCTGGTCCCGTGCAGCCGCCGTGCGGGCGTACCGCTGATACGGAGAATGACTTGCTTGGCCGCCGGGGCGAGGACGAGATCACGGCGATGGTGATGGGCGGACAGGGACGCGATCAATCCGTCGGACAACGACGGTTGGTGGTGGTGATCCGGGGGGAGCTGAGTGCGACCAGCGATCGATGATGATCCGCCGGGCCAATCCCTAGCGATCGTCATACTCCATATTTGTCTATACGTGGGCGGTGGGGTTCTTCGTCACTGACCATTGTGTAATTTCAAAAAAAGCATCTCGATTCCGTCCATTGATTTGTTTAGGACTATCAAGAATCGATGCACGTGCTTGTGATTGGTGTCGGCGACGACTAACGGTAAGGATTCATAGGTTTGATCAAAGTTAGTTGACTTGACCAACAATATTTGTAGAAAAATAAAAATTTAAAATAAAATAAGTTGCATATTATCGTAGTTGATTTCACATTATCATCATTGTTGTAGCATCAGTGTTTATTATGTTCTCTTATCAATATTCAAATTAAGATGACAATATTTGACTTTGACAAAACCCCAAAATTCTTACATTTATGGATGGAGTGAGTACTATTTTGTTGTCATGCTCATACCGTACCATTACTCTTCTCTTTTCGAGCGAAAATGTCCCATACAGCATTTGAATGTTACCAAAAACCAGGAGAGCACATAGTTTTGACATGCTGGTTTGCAATGAGTTCGAAGAATATTTGATGACTACATGTACAAACAGAATAACCCCAATAATAGTTGCATCATGGCAGATTGGCAGGTGCTTGTGAGCAGAATCACGTGCACTTAAGCAGTCATCAGAAATGCAAGCGGATGGGCATCGATAAGCAAGTGCCAGCTGGCCCTGGTGGTCTTCATTCACTCAGCAGGTTAACAAACTTGGTGAAGTTGTCGTGCGAGGATCCCCCCTCGCTGACGCACCGGCGCGCCGCGTCCTTGAACAGCCGCGCCCTCTCCTTGATCTCGCCGTCGCCGATGACCCGCTCCACCTTGCCGCTGAGCTCCTCCTTGGTCACGATCCCGTCCGCGTCGGGCGACACCGCCAGGCCGGTCCGCCACACGTTGGTGATGTAGCTCCGGTTCAGGTACTGGTCGCAGAAGTACGGCCAGGCCAGGAACGGCACCCCGTTCCGAACCCCTTCCATCGTCGAGTTCCACCCGCAGTGCGACACGAAGCACGCCACCGCGCGGTGCGCCAAGACCTGTCACAACAAGTGAACAGAACCGTCAATCAATCAATCAATCAATCACACGCGTCACCGATCGACAAGCAACATGTGCATATCTGCGTATATGAGAGAACAGTCGAAGAGCAGTTTGTCGATCTCTAGTCACCTGCTGCTGGGAGCACCAGCTGACGATCATGCCTCTGCCGGCGACGCGGTGCTGGAACTCGGCGAGCCACGCCTTGCTGAGTCCGGGTGTGAAGTCCGGGCGCACTACCCACAGGAACGGCCGGCCGGTGAGCTCCAGCCCCAGCGCGAGCTCCTCGAACTGCCTCGGGTCGAAGATGGCCATGCTGCCGAAGGCCACGTACACGACTGAGCCCTCGGCCTGCGCGTCCAGCCACTTGACGCACCGCCCGTCCTCCGGCAGGAAGTGGCCCACGGGCTTGGCGAACGCCGGGTCGGCGAACAGCGGGCCGATGGGCAGGATGCTCGGGAACAGCTTGGACGCGCCGGCCTCCGCCTCGTGGAACGTGTTGCACACCACCATCTCGGCGAGGCCGTTGAGCCTGTTGTTCCGGGTCACCAGGTCGAAGATGATGTGCTGCCCCTCCGGCGCGCCGGCGTTGTTCCACGACAGCTGCGACGTGTGCAGCGGCGGCATCCCCGGCGCGAGCTGGAACGTCTCGTGTCGCGGTGGCAAGCCTGCAGGACCACAGGTACACAACACGTAAGTCCGGCACGTGGTGCTCCATGTGGTACTAGTGCACAACAGCAGGGAGTCAACAAGAGCATGCGATAGATTTCCAAATTACGCGTCCACTCAAGCTGCTAGTTGTATTAGCTTAAGTCATAACATGCTGTTAAAGCGGTGCTTAAAGAATACTAAAACAGAGACTATCTTGATCTAACATCGGCTAGTGCGCTAACCACCACCGATCGGGTCAAAAAATATTTACTCTAGATCAGAAGATTGTGCAAAAACAAACAGCAACTTCGTACTCACCCTTGTCGTCGATGATCCCGTCCTCGATCAACTCGGGGATCTTGAGCATGATGGCGAGGCACGCCAGTGACGCCGGCCAGAACGACGCGACGCGGATGCCGTGCCGCTTGGCGACCTCGAAGGCCCACCCCATGTTCACGTCGCCGACGAGCCACCTCACCCTGGGCCGCCCCGCCGCCTCCATGCCGGCGACGAGCCCGGCCCCGCG
>LAPY01000163.1:73593-89432 GCA_000970635.1 Eragrostis tef | reverse complement strand
AGAGGGGGGGGGGGGGGTCCATCTACTGGCCAAACCTATATCAACTTTGAGCAAATCAGCAGCAACTCGGTTAAAGCCTCCTTCCCTATCAAAGCATTTCATCAACAGTTTAGGCTGTATATGGAGTAGATTATATCCATGTAGCCAATTCACAAAATCTGATGACCATCATGTGCCAATTTATCCATAGTGTTCATATGGTGATAACTATTCTTTAGCAATGTAATTACAAACCATTCCTCCAATTTGGCTCAGGCAACATAAAACCACAGCATGCATTATGATTTTCCATCAGATCAACAACACAGCAACAATAACTTTCTCAGGTCATAGGCAATTAATACTACTATCTTCAAGGTCGAAAATAAGTGTCAGAATGTGGACATTCAATATTTGATTTGACCAACAATATCTTTGTGAATATTTAGATCAGCTATACAAAAATGGTATGAATATGTATGTATTCGAAATTGGTAGTTGAAGTGTTTTGGAGACCGTAATGATTTATGAAAAGAGAACTCAAGATTCGATGCTGGAGGTACACAAAGGTTGTAGATCTCAGAA
The DNA here is from genome assembly GCA_000970635.1 of Eragrostis tef. Classification (NCBI taxonomy): domain Eukaryota; kingdom Viridiplantae; phylum Streptophyta; class Magnoliopsida; order Poales; family Poaceae; genus Eragrostis; species Eragrostis tef. The sequence goes on along the minus strand of LAPY01000163.1, from coordinate 88,868 downwards.
TAGAAATGGCAAGTTGAGGCATGGCTACCATAAGCCTTGATCCCCAGATATGCAATAACTGGCAGCATGTACCTTGCCTCTAAAGGCACTAGAGTGTTATGCTTGTAAGAATGACAAAGGCTGTTATTCAGAGTAGTTGCGAGATCAAAGCTAAGCAGCTTAATAACAGTAACAGTGGACGTGCTTGTGTTTGCACAAATATGCGTACAATAACAATTTATCTTCCCCCACAAACTCCCAACAAGAAGCAGTGTAACACAGCTAGATGTTATTCTTACTTAACTAGGGCACGCATCAAACATGTGTTAAAAAACAACCCACAAATCGTGGAGCTCCTAGGGCAACAACCAAGAAGGGGAAAACTAGATAAGCCATTGCTTAATTGCACAATTTGAGCACACACCATACAAATTTTATCAGCTTATTTCAGTACACAAACAAGTACTAGATGAGCTCCTGAATTGGCCCATATATTTGCCAACTTCTAGTGTGATTCAGAAATCAGAGGCAAGTCACATACTCCTACTATTTCAACTATACAGCAGCCAAACTCATAGTTCCATGCAAACACCCCAAGTCTGTAAAGAAAACTTACATGAAAGCCATGGAGACCTGCTTGAGATCATTCTCGTAGTTCTTCATGTTCGCCAGCGACTGCGCGCAGAAGATGATCGCGATCCATGAGCACGCCTTGTACTGCAAGCACATACCAGTCAAATTCCACATGCATCTAACACAACAGAACCAAATCGCAGCAGCGCCCGACCCAGTAAACCTTAACATAGCATCGCTACCCATCGCTCACAGTCACAACTCACAAGGCGACGAAGAAATCACCAGGGACCGAACAGATCGACCACTAAATCCTCAGATCCACACATCACTCGGAATATGAAACTCAGATCGGAGAGGAGAGGTGAACCGAGTACGTGACTACGTGTGCTGTGTAGAAAGATAGACGCGAGGTGCATCGCGAGATCGCTACGTACGCGGAGCATGACGCCGATGACGCCGAAGACGACGGCGAGGAAGCCAGCGTAGTCGATGGGCACCGCCTGCCGCGGGTCGTTGGCGGCCGCGGCCGCACCTCCCCCCGACGAGGTCCCCTCCTTCATCTCTCTCGCTCTAGAGATTCCGAAGCCGAAAGAAAATTGAGAGACGAGCGAAGCGAAACAGAGAGAGGAGCAAGAAACCAAGGACGGCCTCTGAATTTTCACTAAAAAAAATGTGGGTTACTACTGGGCCGGGCTCAGTACGGCCCAGCTGTCGGCCCCCACCGCCTGGTCGCCGAATACTGATGAGACAAGTCAAAGCACGCGGGTCGGCAGGCAACTTCCCCGTTCACACTATTTCAAAAAAAAAAAAAAACTTCCCCGTTCACACTGCCGCCCCCTTCACTGCTGTTCTCTCCTCGGCTGCTTCGCTTCCAGCTCCAAAACCCTAACCCCGCGGCCGGGAGGGAATTCCAGGAGCTGTCCGTAGAGCCTCCATCATCCGTTCGCCGGTTCCCCTCGCCAATTTCTGGTAAGGCCTTGCTCCAGGTCGCCGTATTTCGGTTAACTTGGTTGGTTGCTTAGCTAGCGGTTCAGAGGCTGATTACTCCAGCAGCTTCGCAAGCCGTCTTCCTGAGCTTCAAGGCTGTTAGATGTTAGTTCATCTGCGCGAATGTTGATGTCCGCGTGCGTTTTCTAGCTCAAGGGATTTACCTGATGTGTTGCTAAGCTTGGGATTGGGGATGGCGGATGCCCTACGCTGTAGCAGTATAGCTCTTAGCTTGCTCCTATTCATTTGTTTTTTCCCCCTTTTGTCCCTAGGATTTAGTAAATGCATACGAGGAGATTTTTGGGTGAAATGAGCTGATAATGAGTTATTTGAGTGTCACGATTGCAAGCTTTAATTAGCTGCTTCTAAGTTCTAACTAGGAAGTCTGGATGTTTTGATTCGATCATCTGCAGATGCTGATGCAAGATGAACGCCACTCCTGTTTCCAGTTTCTGGGGGGCGAGATATCCGCAGTTGCAGCCCCAATCTAGCAATTGTGCCGAAATGTTAACAAATGTAGATGTATCCGGTGAAAAAGATTTGTCAGTCGACCCTAGTACATTCGGTTTTCCACAAGATGCTAATCAGGAGTTCTATAACCGAGCTTTACAGTATGGTTATTCAGGTTCGAGGCAGGGATTTGAAGCCCAAGGTTTTGCAATGAGTGCTTCAGAGTTTGTTCTGAACTCTGATTCTGCTGCCCTGGGAGGATATAAAAAGTCGGACCACTTTTGGGGTCCTCAGCCTGGAGAGTATGAAGGAATGCAGACACAAAATGTCAACGTAAATATCGCCCACCGGAGTCAACCTTCTAATGCATCCTGTCTTGATCACATAGAAGAAATAGCTTTCTACGATAAAGATGATAGAGCTATCTTGTTCGGAAGTAGTTGTAGCACAGGATTTGGGAGTTACCCGTATAGTGGTGCTGTGCAAAGCAAGAACTGCATTTCGGACACGAAGGATGGGACTTGGGCTGCTCTTATGCAAATGCAACAGGCTTTGGAATCATCTAACAGTGACAATGGACTCATTGAAGAGTGCAGTGACTTGACTTTCAATCATGCAGAACTTTCAGGAGGAAATACCTTGCAAAATCAAATTGTTTGGGACAACAGCTCTTTAGCAAGCCCATCTTTCACCTCAAATTTTTTGCCTTTTCCTGGAGATGCGGAGGTCACCACCGCAAATGCCGCCCCTGCTTGTGGCTTACAGAATTTCGTTGATCCCACACATAGCATGAACAACAACGAGCAGTGGATATCATCTTTTAAGCTTGAAGTGCCCCATCAGGAAGGGCCCACGACAAGCCATGTTTATGAACCTAGGGATGTAATTCATTCTGCAGAATGGGACACAAATCCTTGTCTCTTGGAATCTTCTGATTTCATGCCAAGTACCCTGGACAGACAAGATACTATACACCATCAACTGTCAAATTCATTTGTAAACAGTGGAGATGGATCTGTGAACAGTGGCTCAAAAACATCACACGACTTGTATGAATGTGAAGAGCAAATGGAAATCGATTCGCTACTAAATTCATTTGGTGTTTCAGCCGATTCCTTTTCACAAACATATGAAATCTTCGGGCTAAGGTAAACTGGACTGGTGTAATTTCTATATATCATACTTTTTAAAGTATTGATTTCAGCATTTTATAGGAACTTGGAGTTTTCAACTTTTGCTTGCATAGAGTGCTTTCCGCTCGAATTCCTTGTAGAAAAGTAAGAAAATGGACAAAGCCTATACCCTTGCTACTTATAGATACAAATTATTAGTCGGTGGTACAATACACTAACATTGGTTCTTTGTAAAAATGGCTAGATAGTGTCTGCAACACCTATAATAATGGCCGTAGCTTTTGATTAGCTAGATTCATGCTTTGTAACAGAAAGATGCTGGCAAGATACTTGCTTGGTAATGACAGGTGCTATTTATAGTTAGATTGGGCCATATTGGCTTACAGGAGCACTAAAACTGGCACATAGTCCACACTGCCTCTGTTGAGTCTAATATTCTAACTGTTCTGAAGCATTTTTTGTATAATTTGGTATTTTTGTATTGTAATCTAAATATCTAATAGTATGTGTTAAAATGCAGTGAAACTTCCGTCGGTATTGATAAAAATGTCGAACTACATGAAAGTGTTTCTCCTACATGCTTTAGCAATACTGTTCCATATATGCAAACTGGGGGCCCCGGATCAGCTATATCTGATGGATCATCTTATCCTGAACAGTATCAATCTACTTCTCAAACATGTGGATTACTTTACTCTTCATCATCTCAGTGGCAAAACATATCAAGATCTGGATTACCTTTAGAGGATTGTCACAAAAGTATCAGTGAGCCCAATTCAATAACTAGGCCGGGAGCAAATAGTAAAGATCAGTTGCTAGCTGCAAATAACAATACCTTAGTTCAGAAACAACAGAGTGTCACTAGTGATACTGGTGTGGAAATGACTGACAATATTGGTAATCCGTACCTAGATTTCACTACCAGTTTGGATGGTCAATCTTGTCCAGAAGGGGCTTACATATGTACTGATGGAGCAGTGGGGAAAGCTGTGCAGACAGCAAAACCTGAGATGATGGAAGATTGCTCCGTGGGAGTAGATACTTCAAACCATACTGGACATTCAGGCCTGGAGCTACCCGTGACAAAGACTGCTCATGTTCAAGGGCCTGCTCTAAGTACATCTGTGGACCCCAGCTCATCATGTATTGGAGGGACAGAGTTTAACAAGGTTGAACTGACAGGAGCACATAATACAATGCAGAATCACCCGGGACTTGATAATTCTGAATCCAGTGGCATCCTCCATCCCAAGTCTTTTGAACAGAATGCTCCTGCAAATATCTGTATTGAAGTGGATAACAGCCAGGTTGTTGGTCCTAAGCAAACTACTGTGTCCTCGGCTAGCAAACCTTCGAACTTGAGTGTTTCGCACGTTGACAGGTTTAATGGATTGGTATTTTCAAGGCAAAAAAAGCGGAAAAGGGCAACAACTGGTCTATTATCATGGCATGCGCAAGTCATGATCAGACGTGAGAGCATGCAGCGTACAAGGTGATTTAGAACTTGCCATTCTATGAAAATGCAGTAGAGACTTTACAATGGCCTTGCCCTTTTCATAGAAATGTTTATGCTACCCCTTTTGGTTGGCATACATGTTTTTAAGAGGCTGATGTTTGTTGTCTTTTTACTGTAGAACACCTGAGCTAGATTGGGCTCTTGCCACCAAAAGATTGGTTGAGAAGGTCGTATGATTTCTCCATGTTCTGTTAGAACCCTTACTAATGTGCAAATCAGTTTTCCTTGTTTTGACATGCTTACAATGTATAGCAGGTAGATGGTGAGAATAAAACGATGGAAACTAGCAGATTTGGGACTCGAGCTCACAAAAGACTTGTTTTGACAACTACCCTGATGCAGTACATCCTTCCTGTGTTGCCAGCTAAATTGCTTGCGGCAAATGTTAATAATTCCAGTGATACCATTTTATACCATCTTTCAAAACAAGCTCTCAGTGATGCATGCGATGCTGTTCTATCCTATGGGAATGACAACGTGTAAGTATTTTTAGAGTTAGGAGTTACATATAGACTCAATAAGAAATCACTTGATGTAGTCTATGTGACCGTAACTATGTCATAACCCACAACCAATTTATTTCTAGTGTGTACGAAGATTTAGCTCTAAACCAATCTTGTATTGGTCATTACAGTCTCATCTTGTGGTATTTGACCAGGCTACCAAATCAGACCAGCACTTCTGTGAAGGAAGACTCTAAAATCCTATCAGAAGTTCTTGAAACCTTTGCGGGGAGGTTTGGCGAGCTTGAAAGTTTGTTGTTAAGGTATGATATACCAATGATTGAACTTCAACTGGCATGGTTTAGCCTTTATTATTTTGTATTTAATATTATTATTACTATGGGGTGCTTTAGTATTTGAGCTATTCAAAAATTTATCAGAAATAAATTGGTGAGAATAAAACGATGGAGACTGTAATGACCAATACAAGTTTGGTTTATTATTTTTATCATTACAATAATAACGATGCTCCTATACTTTCTTGATTACTCACTCTTATGAATATTCTTGTTTATCTCAGAGCTGAGAAGGCAACAACACTACGTGACCTGGAAACGGATGTGCAGCAACTGGAACGGTGGTCCATTCTCCATCGTCTTGCGACATCGCGTGGATACGCTTTTGCGTATGGCGGTGATGCCTCCAATTCCGGGCCCAACCCCTACGCCACGACCATCAAGAGACATGTTGAAGCTGCTGGTATACCAGTCGACTTGCTGAGTGGCATCAAGTGTCGCTTACTGAACTAGACCTGCTCAGTACCAATTAACAGATCCTCCCCTGTTCTCCTAGGTTTCAGCAGCTGTGCATTGGTGCAAGACGTGCAATGCTGGACTGCGTAGTAGTAGGAATATATAGAATCATAGTGTACTGCCATTTCAGTTGCCTTCTCGGCTTCTTTTGTTAGGAGATTAGGTGCAACTTCTGGGATGAATTTTAGGAGCATGATGATGTAACTGATCGTGAACTCGGGAATGAGATGTAGGCAGCTAGGAGCAATATGTCAGTTTGCCACCAAGTGGTTAGTAAAGAAGTTAGGATTACTACTGGCTGCGTTAGCTGCGTGTAACTTGCAGGCTGGTCCGGTCTCTTTCCAGCTTCTTGTTGGATGATAATGTTCATGGAAGAGTGGACCTTGGTAATCAAGCATTTTGCATGCAGAGGACGAGGTTCGTTCTCCTGGTAAATCCTATCAGAAGTTCTTGAAACCTTTGCGGGGAGGTTTGGCGAGCTTGAAAGTTTGTTGTTAAGGTATGATATACCAATGATTGAACTTCAACTGGCATGGTTTAGCCTTTATTATTTTGTATTTAATATTATTATTACTATGGGGTGCTTTAGTATTTGAGCTATTCAAAAATTTATCAGAAATAAATTGGTGAGAATAAAACGATGGAGACTGTAATGACCAATACAAGTTTGGTTTATTATTTTTATCATTACAATAATAACGATGCTCCTATACTTTCTTGATTACTCACTCTTATGAATATTCTTGTTTATCTCAGAGCTGAGAAGGCAACAACACTACGTGACCTGGAAACGGATGTGCAGCAACTGGAACGGTGGTCCATTCTCCATCGTCTTGCGACATCGCGTGGATACGCTTTTGCGTATGGCGGTGATGCCTCCAATTCCGGGCCCAACCCCTACGCCACGACCATCAAGAGACATGTTGAAGCTGCTGGTATACCAGTCGACTTGCTGAGTGGCATCAAGTGTCGCTTACTGAACTAGACCTGCTCAGTACCAATTAACAGATCCTCCCCTGTTCTCCTAGGTTTCAGCAGCTGTGCATTGGTGCAAGACGTGCAATGCTGGACTGCGTAGTAGTAGGAATATATAGAATCATAGTGTACTGCCATTTCAGTTGCCTTCTCGGCTTCTTTTGTTAGGAGATTAGGTGCAACTTCTGGGATGAATTTTAGGAGCATGATGATGTAACTGATCGTGAACTCGGGAATGAGATGTAGGCAGCTAGGAGCAATATGTCAGTTTGCCACCAAGTGGTTAGTAAAGAAGTTAGGATTACTACTGGCTGCGTTAGCTGCGTGTAACTTGCAGGCTGGTCCGGTCTCTTTCCAGCTTCTTGTTGGATGATAATGTTCATGGAAGAGTGGACCTTGGTAATCAAGCATTTTGCATGCAGAGGACGAGGTTCGTTCTCCTGGTTACGTTCAGTTGAAGGTATATTTGCCTGTTGACTCCGCCGACGGGTGCTTTTTCTTGACATGCTTTTCAATGAAGCAAAAGCCACTCAATGATTCAACAAGTCAAATTCGACGAGGTTTATTTTTTTGGCAAAACTTAGCTACCACAAACACCTTGAAGAAAGAGGCAAATTCCAGAAAACACATTATGTACCAGTCCAGCGTCCTGCGTCCATGATACTCCTCCGCCGACGGGGGCTTTTTCTTGACATGCTTTTCAATGAAGCAAAAGCCACTCAATGATTCAACAAGTCAAATTCGACGAGGTTTATTTTTTTGGCAAAACTTAGCTACCACAAACACCTTGAAGAAAGAGGCAAATTCCAGAAAACACATTATGTACCAGTCCAGCGTCCTGCGTCCATGATACTTCCGTTGGGAAGAACATTTTGCAAAATATAAAAAGTACGATCGCACAATTCAGTTGGGCCGTCCAACGACGTCATAGGTGGGCCCTTCCGAAGCCCACAGCCACAAGCCGTTAGCGTGCGCTTCCGTCTTCTCGCCGTCCTCTTCCTCCTCAGCCTTTTGACGCACCCTCCACCCACGAGCCAGCGGAATCTTACCGCTTGAGCAATCGATCTCCGCGCGATCCCAAATCCCTCGAACCCAAACCCTAGCGGCCTGCCACCGGGCGGGCGACGGAGATGCGGAGGCTGCTCGAGGAGGGCGCGATGGCGCTGGCGGTGGCGCCGGAGGGAAACTCGTCATCGGGCGTCGCCGGGTCGCCGGGGCCGATGTGGTGGGTGTCCGAGTGCCACGGGGTGCTGTACAGCCTGGCGGTGATGCTGAGGCCCGGCGGAGCTTCCGCAGGCTCAGCTACGGTCGCTCACACGTCGTCGTCGTCGCCTACTACGCTCTCCTCTGGGCCGTCGCCATCCTCAACCTCCTCTGGTGTTTCCTGCAGGTTCGGATTGCTTGCCCCTGTTTCTTCTTCGTAAGATTTTGATTGACCTGGAACAGAGCACCCTGCATTCCTGCTTGATGAGGGGTATTAATTTGGGGGCTGGAACGATTAGTGAAACGTAGCCGGGCAGGGGCATTGCCTTTCTGTTAAATTTGGGGCGAAACCGCTAGAGAGGAATAATTGATTGTTCAATCCAGCTGAGCAGGCTACATGTGCCGAGGAATAATTGGAATTCTTCGTCAGAAAGGTTAACTGCACGGAATTGCTTTCCAGTTTTGATCGACGAACACAATGATCATGTTTTGTTAGTGTTCGACTGCTGAACAGAACTAGCAGCAAAGATTTTTGTTTACTTAAGTTATATTGTTGAACATTTTTTCTGCAAGTTCTATTGTTCAACATGCCTTGAGCATTTAGATGTTTCAATTTGGTAATGGAATGACTGGAGTCTGGATTTTATTGGATTCAGATGGGCAGGACAGGTGGGTTGGGAGCTGGTTAGGGAATAGCAACTAACCAATGACCAAACCAGCAATGAACCAATGACCAAACCAGTAGCAAGCGACAGTAGGTTTCCAAAATAGGAAGGAACATCGCTTCTGCTAGCCTGGCATTAGCTGTTTGGGAAATGGTAAAATGGTAATGTTGAGTAGACAGCAACTCTGGTGGGTTAAATTGGGCGCTCTAGTGGCCAGGTGTTGACATTCAAAAATTGGACTTCGCATCGATCTGATTACTATGCTTAGGTTTCTGATGCATCTTTACCAATGTTCTTATATAATCGGATAAAATCATCTATAGAGTGGTACATACGAATAATCGCATGAGCAAATCCTGCTCTTATGCATTTGGAAGTTTCAGATCTATCATATTTGTTATTCATCCTAATTGCTTGTATCTCTTACTTATCGTTACTTATCTTATCCCCTCAAATGGCAGGCTTGGCAATGTATGCCTGATAGGGCGTTCTCTTGGAATGTACTGTCATTGTTTACAAAATCGGGAATGCTGTTCTTGGAAGTGAGTCTCATAGCATTTCTACTTCAAGGAAATGATGCAAGTGGTTTCGAGTCTTTGGCACGCACCTTTGTTATCTCCGGAGCTGTAGTTGCTGCTGATGTATTACTGAAGGTATGATAGTATGACAACGTTCAGGCAGAATGAACATTAATTATTACTAGTGAGGGTGGTTTGGTTTCATTATTTAGCTCATGCAGATAGTCTTCATGATTTAACTTGAGAAATTGCAATAGTATTTGACTTTTGGCTTCTTCTTTTTGCCGAGTATCTGTGCCTTATTAGTACTTAACAACAATATACTAAGTGAATTGACTACATCATAAGATAATGAGTCCAGCACGCCCATTTATTTGTTAGAAGAAAACAGTACATTGCTTCCAGTGTCTCATTATGAATTTGCTATCGCAAGAACTAATTTTCCAATTGTGGTGGTTACTGGTCTTGCATGCGTGTCCCATGTCACTGCATTAAAAATGGCTTCTCAGGGGGAAACAAGGTCCCATGGCTAACCTTTTTTTTCTATTTATCCTTGGTACAATATACTAGATTATGTTGCTGTGGAAAGTGGTTAATACTTTAGTCCTTGTCTTAGGTTCTAACTAGAAAACACTACATCACTTATGACACTAATGTTTGTTCTTTCAGACCATATATGTTTTTGGCTTTGGTGTTCCCTTGTTCATTGATGTTGACCAAGGAACTGGTGGGAAATGGGGCCTATTGTTTCTCCACAAACTGGTGCTTACTGGAGTCTATGGCCTGATTGTTTTCATGCATCACTCAAGATGGAGAGACAGACTACCTGGTAACTGGTTACAGGGCTCAGTGTTACCATGTACGTTTCCAAATATATTTTTTCCTTATCTCATGACCGTCATGTCATTGTTTTGTTGCAGCAAAACCAGCCTATTACAATTACATATGTGCAATGCTGCTACTGAATGGCATATCACTGTTTGGCTGCCTGCTTGTTGCAAGTGGTGCTGGATTTGGTTTATGGTAAATCGAGAACACTACCTTTAAAGTTTATGCTTGCTTATTCACCTCCAAGAGAAGTGTTTGAGGATCGTTCCTTTTTGTAGGTTATATAATCTCACAACTGTGTGCTATCATTCTCTTTACCTTCCACTCCTCTACGTGACTTTCTTAGCAGATTTCTTCCAGGTACCTCTTGCCTATGAACTTGTACTTCAGTGTTGTTCTTCAGCTTGTGCATTGGTATAATTTTCTATGCCTTGTTATAACTGTTACTGTGTGCTTGCTTATTTTGATGTACAGGAGGAAGATATGCTTCTAGAGAATGTATACTACTCCGAAATGAAAGACGCTGGGTTCTTTGATGCGGACTGGGATTAAACTGAAGACACCACCAAACTGTATAACCATTTCCATGTGAACTGCACACTGTACTTACTTTTCGTAATTTCTGTACTCTGAACCTGTAGAACAGAAAATGTATGTAGCTAACCACTATGATCAATGAAAATGATGTAGATTATTGCTGCATTCTTCAGAATTCAAATCATGTCTCCAGTAAGATTGGCACCTTAACTTGCTGATGGAGTATAAATTCAAGTATGATAGAAGGGCCAGGTTAAGTGGACCGTCAGAATATTGCATTTTCGTAGTCTAATGTATAAAATTTGGTTAACTTATCCTCCACATGGTCTGTTTGGCATATTAGCATATCTGTTCAAAAGATAGAACGTTATCACCCATACTCATCTCCGCGGATCTATCGCCATTCTACGGATCCGAAGTAGGGGGCAAAAATGATGCTGCCATTGTGTCAGCATTGACAATGTGATGCTTGTAGCCTTCTGTCACCGTCCCTATGCCACCCATAACCTACATGGAGCTCCTACTTCTAGCCCCTTGCCTTGCATAGGTCAATCCGTTGCCCGTGGTGCAGTGTTCTGTGCCACTAGAGTTGCAGTTAGACAAAAGGTGACCTGCCTGACCGCGACAGCACTCCATCGGGCATCAGCTTGGTGCTTGTACGTGTGTGCAACCAGACACGTGAGATTCTTGTGCCTAAACTGCACATTTTGCAGGCGTAGTAAACTAATAACCGTGCCATGGTTTGGAAGTTCACAATAGACATGATCCTAGCAGTATTTTAGACTACTTTGCAATGGTAGAACCCTCTTAATATGTCATATGAATTTTAAATTGAGCAGTTGCATGTACAACCGCGTGCCTTTTAACGTGATATGCTAGTGCTACTTGTAGTAAAACTATACTTCGTGTACAGCTGTGATGCATTGAGATGTGCACACGCCTGCTAGACAGTGTCTATCCAACATTCCAGGGGTCCATTCATTTGTCTATCGATCACTGCATCTCAACTTCAGCCCACACCGTGAAGACAATGCAGGAGAAGAGAAGCGGGTCTGTAGGGGTGGGTTTCCCCTACAGACCACCACAGCGTGCAGTGCGGTTGTCCATTCACGCTTTACTCGCCGCTTGTTGGGCCCGGAGTTCAGGGTCACAGTCCTGGCCAGCGTGGCTGCCATGCCACCCACCCCAAAGGCCCCACAGCTCTCTCTCTCTCAAAAAAAAAAAGGCCATTGGCCATGCGTATTTGACCGTTCATGAAAAGCCACACTGCCTTCTGGCTCCTGGTTCTGGCGCTGGACCGGCGGGCAACGCTGCGGAGTGGCTCCCGATGCTACGGGACACGCCGGCCACTTGTAATACTGATCCGGCCGATGAGCTGCCGCGGACCGGCCTGTGCGAGTGTTTTGCAATTTGATTGGCTGCTCGGCCTCTTTGGCTCGGCGTCTGTGCCCTGTGCCAGACAGCAAACCCTCCTGCCTCTCTCTGCTCTGCCTGCCGGTTGCATTAAAAGCCCCTCGCCTACTCCTCTCAGATAGAGTGAGAGAGAGGCCAAAGAAGGAGAAGGCACGCCATTGTGCCATTGTGTACCCTTCAGCTTTGCTCACAGACCAGCAACAGCAGCGTGCTCCATGGCGAACGCAGCTCGCCTCATCCTGCTGGTGGCCGTGGCCTCGGCGCTGGCCGGCCTGTCAGGTACACGCGCGTGCGCTCTCCTCATGCCTTCGTGCACTGCGTTTCTTGGTTTCTTCGGCAACATTTCTGAAGCTGTGTGTGTGTTCGATCTTGCTGTGTTGTGGCGAAGACGGCGCGTGGTGCGTGTGCCGCACGGACCAACCCGACGCCGCGCTGCAGAAGACGCTGGACTACGCGTGCGGCGCCGGCGCGGACTGCAAGCCCATCCTGCAGAACGGCGCCTGCTTCGCGCCGGACACCGTCAGGGCGCACTGCTCCTACGCCGTCAACAGCTTCTTCCAGCGCAACAACCAGAACTCGCAGGCCTGCGTCTTCTCCGGCACCACCACGCTCGTCACCAGCGACCCAAGTAATGCATCCGTCTCCGTTCAAAACTTTCCAACGAAACGTCCTTTCTGCACGAGGGTCGTTTGAGATTTTATGATGCCTTGGTTCGGATTGCTGACCCTGTGTCTACCTCTCTGTTTGTTTCTTGCCTGCAGGCGGCAATGGATGCCAGTACCCTGCATCCGCAAGGTAACCATTGCTACTTCACACGGCTCCTTTGTCACCTTTCTTGATCGATTTGCATATGCTGTGTCTCTGGAGCGTTAGTTTGTACCAGCCGTTTGCTTCTTGGCAATTTCATTGGTTGTGTGGCAGGCAGGTGGTTCAAATATATCACATTTTCAGTCCTGTGTAGGCTTCTCCATGCTTTGATTGAAACGCCATTTAGACGATTGTTTATCCTTTATAACCAGAGCAAAAACCAACTAATATTTCACTCTCTCTAATATTTCACTCACCCATTCTTACTGAACCGGTTGAAAGAAGATGGGGATTGGTTCGGAAAAGTCGCAGTTTTCTTTATGACTGCTTCTGGAGTAACCTCAATGGGCACGTCAGTTTGCTTGCTGTGACAAATTTGGAGCCCCTGGCCATGCGGCGGCGGTGTGTTGTTCTTTGGTTGGAAATCTTGGAATAAAGTTGATTGCGCGTGGGGTGCCGTCTCTCCCTTTTTCCCACATTTGGCTGCATCGACGAACGACTGAGGCTTGAGTCTTGAGGTAGTCTTTTTAGGGGAATCATATACCATTCAGGTCCCGTTTCCTCAGCTAGATGAGGCAGCCTCTTTCTGTTTTGTGTATATATAGTTTCCTTGCTCCTTTTGTAGAAGAAACCGGATCATTGCTTAGTCATTAGCTGCGTGTGTGTTGGATTATTCAAAGTGGATTCCAAATGTGCACCTGTCTTTGATCATGCCTCACTGGTCTGGTCCCCTTCTCTGGTACGCTTCAGTGGCATTGAGCTGGTCTTCCCTCAGTCCTATCTGCATATTCCTGCAATTTGCTAGTGATAGTAGGAGATAATCCCTTCCATGCCATCGAAAACTTCCCCGATCCCTTCCGTGCCATCGAAAACTTCATTATCTCCAGTGAACAAAAACCACATTTGGAATGTACAAAGAGACCGCAACTGGAATATACAGTCACCGAAAAAGGAGAACATAGAAGGAACTGATGTAATAATACCACAAAGATAACCAAAATCAAGCTTTAACGCAGTGCTAGCAGATTGTGTAATATTTGTTTTCCTGTATTAAGACCATGTATGCTTCCCTTTTTTCCAAGAGCAAGAAAAAAGGCGGAGGAGAGGACTCATACATCATGCTGAAAGTGTCTTTCCATCTGTTTTGCAGCGCTGCTGGGACATCGATGAATGGCGGCAACGGGGGGTCTGGTGCATACAGTCCTCCTATGCTAGGTCCTTCGGCCTTTGACAACAATGGAGCCGGCTTCTCCACGGTGGCTGGAGTCACCAAAGGGGTGGTGATCTTAGCTTGCTGCGCGCTCATGGCTCTTTAGCGTGATCTGATCATCCTCCTGTTTAGTCGTCTTGTCATGAACTTTTCTTCTAGTGGCCAGCACAAAGAACCTTTTGGTGACGTTCCATATCATTCAGGTGGAGAATTAGGAAGTATGCGACTCTAGGGCCATGTTGCTGCTGCCATCTAATTCCTTTTTACTTTGTCTGCTGTAAATTTAGAATCTGGGAGCGGGTGCTTTGACTTGTGGACATCAAGCTTGATGGCTTGTAATGGTTGATGATGCCTGCTACTCTTATGACCAGATTGATGGGTGATGTTCAAATGCTTGTTTGCACTGATATTTATTGTAATGGTTGATGATGTTTGCTGCTGTTATTAATTAATTGGCAAGAGATTAACCTTGGCTTTAAGAGAAAAAAAATAAACCCTCCTTTGTTTTTTGAGGAGAAAATAAATAAATCCTCCTAAAATGAATGCTGAAGGCAGGGACCGTGCCTGGCATTGGGCCGATCCTGGCCCACGTTAGCATTCTCGGTACAGCAAGCCCAACTGAGTCAATTGGCAGTTCATTCCTCCCCTAAAGACTAGCCCAACTTGTATCCCATATCACACACGCATCCCGTATCTCTCGCGCTTCCTTCCTTCTCCTCCTCTCGTCTTTCCCGAGTGAGATCATCCAGTCGCGCATTCCGTCATTCTTTCCCGCGGTAAGGATCATTCTCAATGCATGCATGAACGTTTCCATTTCGTTAATTATTTCTCTCTGCACCTAGCTAGATGGAATCCATCCATTTTTTCTTTCATCATGGAGATGTTGGTTTGCGTCCCTCGTCGGGGATCATTCTCACCTTGTTTTGATGTGCCCTGCCTTCGAAGGTAGCGTCGTCCTGCAGGATCGGCGCCGCGGGAGGAGGAGGAGGTGATATCGATCAGGACATCGATCGATGTCGTCGTCGAGCTCGCCGTGCGCGGCGTGCAAGCTGCTCCGGCGCAAGTGCACGCAGGGTTGCGTGTTCGCGCCCTACTTCCCGCCGGACAGCCCGGCCAAGTTCGCGAGCGTGCACAAGGTGTTCGGCGCCAGCAACGTGTCCAAGATCCTCAACGAGCTCCCGCAGTCGCAGCGCGGGGACGCCGTGACCGCGCTCGCCTTCCCG
>LAPY01000163.1:63156-73519 GCA_000970635.1 Eragrostis tef | reverse complement strand
CAACTTGTCCAAGATCCTCAACGAGCTCCCGCAGTCGCAGCGCGGCGACGCCGTGAGCTCGCTCGCCTTCGAGGCGGACGCGCGCCTCCGCGACCCCGTCTACGGCTGCGTTGCCTACATCACCGTGCTCCAGGTCCGGATCAAAGAGGCACGCGACGAGCTCGCCGCCGGGGCGCCCCCGGCTACATCGGCCCGGCCGCGTTCGCGCCGCTCGTCGCCGCCGCTGCCGCCGCGCCGCCGCAGTACCAGCACCACCAGCACCAGTACGCCGCCGACGTGCACCTCGGCGTCGGCGTCGGGGCTCATCAGCAGCAGCAGATGGTGCAGCAGATTCAGCAGCACCACCAGCAGCAAGGCGCAGCAGCTGGCCGCCGCCGTGGAGGTCGCGAGGGAGCAGGCCGGCATGATGATGAGGCAGGCCTACGCGCCGGGGGGCGCCACGGTGCCGCACGACGTCGCGGCGCAGTACGACGGTGGGTTCTTCTTGCAGCAGCAGCAGCAGCAGTCGGCGTGCGCGTCGCAGGCGCAGACGGCGGTGGCGCTGACGTACCAGATGGATTCGTCGCCGCCGCCGTCGTCGTGTGGGCAGTCGCCGGCCGAAGAAGTGTCGCAGCAGCAGCACACGGATGGCAGCGACGAGGGCAGCGGTGGCGTCGCGCTGCCGGCCTGTTAACTCACGATCCACCGAGTCTTCTTCTTCCAACACATTATCGTTTCCTTTGGCGTTCCATTTTGTTTACCATGCTTGTTTCGTCTTCTTGGTCACGTGTCGGGGGACATAAACGTCCGTGATCCATTCATAACCTCCACAAGCAAGGCAGACGAGGAAAATCCTTCTCAAAGGTACGCCCCACCTCACGCAATTCTTTTTTTTTTCCGGGCGATGAACACCTCAGGCAATTCTTGATTTGATTGGGCCTTTTAACGGCATCACGTAATTAATCACAAAAAATAACGTAATTTGTTTTTTTCTCCACAAAAACATAACATTTATTTTAATCGGCACAGCATAAAATAACATTAACACCGGTAACCAATGTGGGGCTGATTACGTTCAATAAACCAGAGAGTGGAAAGAAGACATCGACTTGTTAATTATTAGAAACACATACTAGCAAATATAAAATGTTTAAGCTGTGTTAGTGCACGATGATCGCCGATCTAGAAATTTTAATATGCGCGTGTGTGCATGCAGGAGGGAGCTCGAAGAATAGAAATGAGGAGAAAGCAAAGGCAGAACAGAAAGTGCATTTGGTTTTTCCGCGACATCCTTCCCTTTAGTCTTCCTTTGTTTTCTCTTTTCCTCCTTTCCATTTACATATATAGCTAAATTTGTTACATCATCTTTCTTTGCGTGTAAGAATAAAAGGCTTTGTGGCGATAGTGTGATCTGATACGCGTTATGATCTACCCTCAGTTTTTGAATCGAGACACCTCTTGTAGATACATATATGCATACAGCACCTACAAATAACACATTGGTATTATAGTAGAATACATGTTTTGTTCTATACCCACCCCTGCTAGACTCCACAAAGCTCTTTGAGTAACATATGGTTTTTGCTGATGATTTTGCCTGTTAGATACATAGAACTTATGCTTCAGAGAGAAAATGAACTCTGTTTGAAACAACATGGCGGCGATCAGTTCAGAACTTCATATTCTTGCGGCTGTGTTGGTAAAGCTGCAGCCGCAGGAATAGAAATCTCAGGGATCACATTGGAGGTCTCTTCTGTTTGTTTGGGAGCAGAAGTGAGAATGGCTTCTGCTGTGGAACTCTAAAGAGAAGCTTGGGATTCCAGATTGCATTAGAAGAAAAGAAAAGTTTTAAAGGGAAAGAGATACAGAGAGAGAAAAATAAAAACCCGACTCCGCTGGGGATCGAACCCAGAATCTCTGGTTCCGTAGACCAGCGCCTTATCCATTGGGCCACGGAGTCATGGTTGATGAAAACCTCCTGTACATTACATAATAACAATATCTTTGTACACTCTTTCGTCGGGCGAGACACATGGGACTGAACTGCGAGTGGCTCTTCAGCAGTCGCGAGGTATAAGACTTGCCACGCGGGGCCAAGATATTGTACATTCATGTTGCAACTGGTAACTGGCAACGGCAACCAAGGTCGAGATTGTGCGCCATGGCACTGGCAGTGTGTCGAGTTTCCCACTAAATTCTGACCGCAGGGCGTGCAACGGCTGCTTAGCAAGTTGACGGAGGACTGTTTGGCGGCCAGTCGCAGGTCGTTGTGATCGAGCTTTGCCCCGTCGAGAAGGCCTTCTGGATCGCCGTTTTGGCGGCAGACCGTGCGGAGGGGTGCTCCCGCGCCGGCCGTCATATGATTGCCGCCGCCTTGCTGCTCCCGACGCGCCGGCCGGGCAGAGGTCCTCGTCGGTCGTCGCGCTTCCTTGCTGCAGACGTATCAGCGTTTGGCGCAGCAAGGCAAACAAGGCCGAAGCGCTGGTTTAAACGTGAAGTGAGCCGAACTGAGAACGTAACAGAGCGGCGAGGACTGTTATGCACTCTGCTTCACACACGCTGCGCCCTTCTGCGTTCAGAAACGCCTGCGACGCAAGCCACGATTTGTTCCCTTGCACGGTTGCACATACACGCCGAAATGAAGGGGATGGAGGAAAACTGCAAGATCTCCCTCCACGCACAAGATCGTGGCGATGGAGTACATGAACCGACGAGTACTAGAGCTGCATCTCCATCGCTATGATGACCGCGCAGTTCGACTTGCGTTAGGTGAAACTGCAACTAATGTTTGCCGCACACTGAAACAGTTCTAGTATTCGAAGGCAGTACTGTTTGTTAACAAGAAAGAATTGTGATCAACAGGAAGAGTAAGTCTGATTGTGATCAAGTTTGTTAGCAAATTGTGGTGCTTACAACGCCCGTCCTTTGCAAAAGTTGAACAACAAGAAAGAACCGCTTAATTGCACCATGCATAATGCCAAACTAATTAGCCTGACCTTTCCATTTGAGACCTCCACCGTCACTGGCCCTCCTCATTCCTCTTTAGTGTATTGAAGATGGCTCCGTGCGTCGTTCTTCTTCACTTGTTGGGAGACGCCGCAACTGCCGAGTAGAGGAACCCTTGAGGTTCAGCAATCTGCTTGATGCGAAATCGATAGGGGCACATCGCCACAACGTAGCACTTACTGTGGTACTTTGGTTGCCTCCAATGCTTCAGAGTTTAGGTCAGAGTGCCCCCAAAGATGTCTTAAGATTGAAATTTCATGGATCCACTGGTCTATTCGAAGCAAACGGGCATGGGACAAGCATATATATATATATATATTTGGCTAGCATGCAATTGTTGCTGGAAATCATCCCAAAACTATTCGTGCATCGTTCACCTATCGTGTGTTCACTTCCATACTTGCATGCGAGGGGCTACTCGGATCACACGCCTAGCTCGTGCGTCACCTGCAGGCGCCCATGGCGAACCGCGCGCCGAGCGACATTGCCAGCGCGACGCGGGGAAGACGGAGGGTGAGGTGCGCCAGTGCCTGGTGCTTGGACGCCGGAGGCGGAAGCAGCGTGCAAAGGCTATCGTGGTAGAAGGCAGTACAGAACCACTCTTCCTGGCTTCCCTCGTCCCTTCCAGCTCGCCGGCGGGCGGCGTTTGGGCCATATGCTGCGGCCAGGGGGTGGTCGCCATTTCATTTGGCGACCACCCCTGGTTAACTGGGAGCGCTCGGATCGGTCTACATTTAGCACGGGAGACAACCAGGCACACACGCTGCGCCCTTCTGCGTTCAGAAACGCCTGCGACGCAAGCCACGATTTGTTCCCTTGCACGGTTGCACATACACGCCGAAATGAAGGGGATGGAGGAAAACTGCAAGATCTCCCTCCACGCACAAGATCGTGGCGATGGAGTACATGAACCGACGAGTACTAGAGCTGCATCTCCATCGCTATGATGACCGCGCAGTTCGACTTGCGTTAGGTGAAACTGCAACTAATGTTTGCCGCACACTGAAACAGTTCTAGTATTCGAAGGCAGTACTGTTTGTTAACAAGAAAGAATTGTGATCAACAGGAAGAGTAAGTCTGATTGTGATCAAGTTTGTTAGCAAATTGTGGTGCTTACAACGCCCGTCCTTTGCAAAAGTTGAACAACAAGAAAGAACCGCTTAATTGCACCATGCATAATGCCAAACTAATTAGCCTGACCTTTCCATTTGAGACCTCCACCGTCACTGGCCCTCCTCATTCCTCTTTAGTGTATTGAAGATGGCTCCGTGCGTCGTTCTTCTTCACTTGTTGGGAGACGCCGCAACTGCCGAGTAGAGGAACCCTTGAGGTTCAGCAATCTGCTTGATGCGAAATCGATAGGGGCACATCGCCACAACGTAGCACTTACTGTGGTACTTTGGTTGCCTCCAATGCTTCAGAGTTTAGGTCAGAGTGCCCCCAAAGATGTCTTAAGATTGAAATTTCATGGATCCACTGGTCTATTCGAAGCAAACGGGCATGGGACAAGCATATATATATATATATATTTGGCTAGCATGCAATTGTTGCTGGAAATCATCCCAAAACTATTCGTGCATCGTTCACCTATCGTGTGTTCACTTCCATACTTGCATGCGAGGGGCTACTCGGATCACACGCCTAGCTCGTGCGTCACCTGCAGGCGCCCATGGCGAACCGCGCGCCGAGCGACATTGCCAGCGCGACGCGGGGAAGACGGAGGGTGAGGTGCGCCAGTGCCTGGTGCTTGGACGCCGGAGGCGGAAGCAGCGTGCAAAGGCTATCGTGGTAGAAGGCAGTACAGAACCACTCTTCCTGGCTTCCCTCGTCCCTTCCAGCTCGCCGGCGGGCGGCGTTTGGGCCATATGCTGCGGCCAGGGGGTGGTCGCCATTTCATTTGGCGACCACCCCTGGTTAACTGGGAGCGCTCGGATCGGTCTACATTTAGCACGGGAGACAACCAGGACCGAGCGCGTCGTCTCGTCTCCCTCGTCCCGCTCCCGCCCCTCTGCTTCGGTGGCCACGGCGCCGCGCCGCACTTCGTTGCTGTTGCTCGTTTGATCCAGCATCTTCCGCTTCGTTTCGTGTTGCAAATTGCCCGCCGATCTCGTTTCCCGTCCATGGCCGACTGGTCAGATGTTGGATGCGCCGTCATGGCGCGAACGAACCGGAGATGCATTACAAGACGCAGCGGAAATTAAGAAGCCGGGAACGCACGAATCGCTGCTCCATTGTAACGCGTTGCTAATCCGCAGCGGTCCTTTGTCAAAGGGAGCTTGCCGAACGTGGCCGCCTCCGGCCCTATTGCGTCGTGCTGGCTGCAATCTGATGGAAAACAGGGGCAATGAGCTGATCATTCATAGCACCCCATCGTGGCATCTGATCCTGATGCCTGAAGCCTGATGCCAACGGCGACTGGATCATGGTGTTGCTTGTCTTCGTAGTTGCAAGCTAGGAAGCTGAGCTTGTCCCAGTTGGCTAGGAGGTGAAGGATGTTGGCAGTACACCCCTAGCTACCCCAAGTTCAAGTCACCATGCTCTTGAATTTGGGTGCCTATTTATGTGGTCGTTTCTTTTTCTTCTTAATGAAAAACCGCTTAGCACCTCCTAGATTGGATCTCTTTTTTTTTTTAAGTTGCAACCCGGGTGGTGCCTCTGGTTCTGTCGCAGCGTCAGATACTCCGCTTGTTGCTACGGTAACCTGTAAGTTGCGTCCCATGTGAACACTAGTGATAATACAGCTGGCGAAAGTTTCTTCAGAAACTTGCTTCGTAGTTCGTCGAAAATGTATGTCATAATTCGGCAAAATGAAGCGTGTGACATGCTGAATTCTTTTTCTACGTTGCCATAAGGCGCTTTGTTGTTTGTTGATCAGCTTATGCCAGCAGGTTGGAAGCTTTATTATTGGATACTAACGGATCTATTTGCACATCCGATGAACTACATGCAGTTGTCGAAAACCTTCAACTATCGGACATATCTCTGAAACACTCGTAATCAAAAGACTGTTAACAGCTTCGGTATAGTATTAAGATCCTTTTGATTACTTTGATGCAAGTCGACTTAATTGACTGTGACTGCAAACAAATGTTAACTACACACTGAAACAGTTCTGGTGCTGATTGTGCTCAGGTATCCTTCGCGGATTATGGTGCTAAAACAACACTCGTCCTTTGCAAATGTTATAGACAACAAGAACAAAACACCCAAGAACACAAATGCATAATATAGCAAATTTGTTGGCCTGACCTTTCCGTTTGAGACCTACATGGTCACAGTCCTCCCAATTCAACTTCGTTGGCCTCCAAGGTTCTATCACAACTTACAAGGAGACGACGCGATTGTTGAGTGGAGCAAATCATGAGCTTTGGCACTCTGCTGGACAAAACATGTGTCGGGGCAAGTCGGAACCACTTACTATTTGCCGTGGTACTTTGGTTTCCTCCAATACTTCAGAGTTTTAGATTTGTGTAACCCCGGCCCAGAGAGATGTCTCGAGCACAATAAAAACATATTTGAACCTCATGATTGTGACGCGTTAATTATCTGTCTGCAGCCCTCCTTTGGTCAAACCGTCAAAGGGAGGTTGCCGGACGAGGTCATCTCCGATACGATTGCGTCATGCTGGCACCATCGAACTATTCACAGCAACCCATCGATCGTTGCATCTGATGGATGATGCCAACGGCAAGTTGACCTGGAAGACGCGCCCATCTGGTGTAAAGGAAGCCACGGGCAGCTCTGTCGCGGTGTTGCTTAGTATCTTACTACGTTGCCATAAGACGCTTTATTATTTGTTGATCAGCTTATGACAGCAGGTTGGAAGTTCTCCCACGAACCTAATTCTCATAGGATACGTTGCTGTCATCGAAAACCTTCAAATTATTGGGCAGATCTCTGAAACACTCGTAATCAAAAGACTGTTAACAGCTTCGGTATAGTATCACGGTCCTTTTGATTACTTTGATGCAAGTCGACTTACTTGACTGTGACTGCAAACAATGTTAACTAGACACTAAAACAGTTCCGGTGCTGATTGTGCTCAAGTATCCTTCGAAGACTGTGGTGGTAAAACAACACTCGTCCTTTGCAAATGTTAGACGACAAGAACTAAACACCCAAGAACACTAATGCATAATATAACAAACTGACCTACATGATCACAATACTCCAAATCCATCTTCGATGGGCTCCACGGTTTCGTCACTACTTACAGGAAGACGACGTGGTTGTTGAATGGAGCAAATCATGAGGTTTGGCACTCTGCTGGACAAAACATATGTCGGAGCAAGCCGCCACTAATTATTATTTACCGTGATGCTTTGGTTTCCTCCAATACTTCAGAGTTTCATATCAGAGTCCCCCGGCCCAGAGATGTCTTGAGCACAATAGAAAGGATATTTGAACCTCATGGATCCACCTATCTACTCACATCCAACGGGCATGGAAGCATATATATACTTGGTGAGCATGCAATTGTTGCTGAAAGTCATGCCAGAACTATTCGTGCATCATTCATGTATCATGTGTTCACTCCCCTACTTGCATGCTATTTTGCTTGGTAATGCCAAAATCGTGTCACTTGCAGAAAATACACAAGGACGGAGAAAGAGAACTAATCTGCGCTTGTATCTTGACAGGTCTTGCGCAGTGGCAACCAGCTCACTTCCCTGCACTTCCATATGCCATACATGCCCCACGACGTTTCAGGTAGGCGTCGCGAAGCGAGCTCTGGCCGCAGCCAGCCGCGGCTGTCACACGACACGACGTCGTCGTCGTGTCCTTCTTCCTCGCCGCGTGGACGCCACCTCACAGCAGGAGGCCGCCGTCGATCATAGTACTCAGTGTACCGCAGCCCGTCTGAACTTCGACACTGACGGGAGGGCCCTAGGTGCCCGCGTTCCCCGTCTCCGTTCGAGGGACTGCTGGGTGCACGCGCGCGCCGAGCTCGCTTGCCACCCGCAGGCGGCCATGGAGCACCGCGCGACGCGGGGCATATGGAGGCTGCCGTGCGCCAGTTCCTGGTGCTTGGATGCCGGAGGCGGCGGCGTGCCAAGGCTCTCTCCTCTCCGGTCCAGGCGTCCAGCACGCCGGTGGTCGCCGTTTCATTTGGCGACCGCCCCCTGGTTAACTGGGAGCGCTCCAATCTATATCCAACGGTGGACGATCAGAACGGGACACGTAACAAGAGCCGCGCGCGTCGTCTCGACCCGTCATCCCCGCTTCCGCCACCTCTGCTTCGCCGGCCACGGCGCCGCGTCGGACGCCGCTGCCCTCCGGTTGATGCTCGTTCGATCCAGCAGGAAAACCACGTCCACTTCGTTTCGTGTCGCAAATCGACCGTCGATCTCGTTTCCCGTCGTCCATGGACGACAGGTCAAGAGCTGGAGATGCATTAGAAGATGCAGCGGCAAGACGCTGGGAGCGCATGAATCGTTGTTCCATTGAAACGCGTTGATTATCTGCAGCCCTCCTTTGGTCAAAGGGAGGTTTCCGAACGAGTTCTGAGTCTTGCTGACAGCAAATTGCTGTGATCATGCTGCCAGCAATTGGATGGGAAGCTAGAGAAATTAGCCGATCACAACAAAGGACGCCACGGACAGCTCTGTTGCTTGTCTTCCTACTACTTATTTCTAAGGTGGCTCCTCTGTCGCAGCACTCTGTTCCAGCTTGCTCTCCATCATCAGCGACTCCCAGTCAATCATCCTTCACGACATCCAATTGCAGTCCTCATGGAGTTACAGCACCAGTGATTATCTTCAAGCAGAAAACATCCAGCTCCTCCACCATTTACTCTGAGTACTTGACCTTGCACTTCATTATCAATTGATCACATCTAGCACTTGCCTCGAAACCTGTGCTGAGTACCTATTTCACTGAAAATTCTAAAAACAAAATCTATTCTTGAGGTTTCATATGCCCCATATAATTACAGAGCAGACGACGGCAATTTGTTTATCAACTAAATCAAGTAGCTCCATGCCTCCATCCAGCTATAACAACAAGAAAAACAGATAAACTTCTGAGAAGAGCACAACTTTATTTTTTTTTGAAAGGAACTGGATCCATAGCTCGCTCATACAAAAGAGAAAGCAAGGAAAAGCAAAAAAACTACAGCTAAGAGGTTGTCTGAATCCATAGCTTGAGTTGATCAACATGCTTCTTTCGAGCTCTATGTACCACCATAGATAACTCGCTGAAAATTTTGGCCCTGCAATTTGCCACTGTTGGATCAATCCCTTGAATCATCCACTTATTCCGTTCAGTCCATATACTCCAGCACATGAGTATTATAATGTCCATGTAGAATGGAACATTAAGCTTACGTTTAATCCACTTGATCAGAGGCATCACTTTGAGGTGCTGGGGAATGGTGATGCCAATTGAGGCCCAACTTGCCCTTGCAAATGCACACCTGACAAAAGGATGCAGTAGAGATTCCACTCTTTATGTGATGCATAGTTCGCACACATATGACTCTAGATACATGTTTCTTCTCTGCAACAGATGCACATAACAGAAAGTTCAATACAGATTAGGCATGCTTGGCCATGCAGATACAACCTAATTTAACTCTTCCTTGTTCAGTAGGGAGATTCAGTACAAAATTGAGTTAGCCTAATTTTTACTTAATACCAGAAAAGTTCAACACAGAATGGTTGAAAAAGCATTTTTTTTCTGCCAGATTAGTACTGAGATACAAAAACTGAGATCATTCCATGTGTCACAATACAACTGGTTCCAATTATGCTACTACCTGATTCAAGTGCACCAAATCATGAGGACTTTACTCAACTGATTCCTGGAACAAATTTGAGAGGTAGCGGCAGCCCGGCAGGTGAGGTAGAGATCAGCACTTCAGCAGGCATCGAAATCACACATCATCGTCAGCAGTAGCACACTGCATCGTCAGCAGTAGCTCATCATCCTTTGAGACCCAGCACATCAGGACTTTCCAAGTTGCTGTATCGTTATGCCAATAGCAAGATTATCGCATCAACGGCACAAGCCGTAGCTAAACAAGCGCAGGCATCGAAAGGTACAGCTGAGATCCGCGTTCTCGATCAAAAGAAGATGCAAATGACGGCTAATCTTTAAAAAACAGGGTCCTAGGCTGTCAATGGTTTCCATTCAAATGAGGCATCAATACAAGACCATTACAAGGTCCTACGCTAGCGTGGCAAACAACCAAGGTCTGCTACTGGTCTTTGACACCACAGAACAAGAACACGAAAGAACAGACACAGGACAATTAGGCCCTCTCGCCCCTGATGCGCCGTGCGAGCTGGATGTCCTTGGGCATGATGGTGACGCGCTTGGCGTGGATGGCGCAGAGGTTGGTGTCCTCGAAGAGCCCGACGAGGTACGGCTCGGGAGC
>LAPY01000163.1:28354-46270 GCA_000970635.1 Eragrostis tef | reverse complement strand
CCGGCGGCGGTTCCTGCGCCTCGACGACGACGCTGCAGCTGCGGCGTTCCCAGGCGCGGTGCTTCCCCGCTCCGCGGCCAGCACGTCCGGGCCGCCCCCGGTCGCCGCGGCTACAGCAGCACGCCGGCGGCGACGCTCCCGGCGCTTCGACGCGCGACTCTTCGCCGGCGGCGGGTCCATCCGGATCTGGCGCCCCGAGGCGACCCAAAAATGGAAAGGATCAGGAGCTTGGGGAGGCGTCTGGGCACAAGTCAGAGTGAGGGCACGGCAGGCATGGCGTCCGCGTGAAAAGCCCTCGTGCTCTCGTCTGGGGGCAGACGTAGCGCGCTGGCGGCGCAGGCCGAGGCGACGGGTTCGGGTTCGAATCGATGCCGTCGCCTCGCATCGCACGGACCGAGGCTTTGTGCTTCGCTTGGCGCTTGGGTTTTCGTCTGCAGATGTGACGTTTGGGTTTCCGGTTTCACAGCTTTTCTACACACTCTGACACTGGAATATAGGTAGGAGTACAACGGTTAATGAGCAGGATACAACATATAAAATGATACAGGGTTTCTAACAAATAAAATTCACTCAAAGTTACTACATACTCGCTCCGTCCCAGTTTAGTTGTGATTCTGGGAGTATTCTGGAGTGTCCAGATTCATAGAATGTTCAGTAAACCTGAACAGACAGGTTGTCCAGTTTCAAAGAATGTTCAATGAATCTGGTAGAGTGACAGAATGACAATTATTCTAGACGAAAAGAATAGTAATTACAAATAATTAGACTAAGTTATAAGTCATATAATACGTACACTTGCATTTGCAAAGTGTATGAAGACGCACTCGGCTAGCGCGTGACACGTGGATACTCATGAACGATGATAACAAAAAAAAAAGGGCATCAACACACGCACAACTTTAAATCCAATGACACTACGCCGTGATGTTGCCAAAAACGCCATGCGGTAGCAACTTACTCAAAGCTTGGCGCGTGGTTACTCACGGACGATAACAGCAATAAAGCAGCACCGACACATGCATAACTTTAAAACCGACAACACTAACGGTTTGATGCTGCCAAAAACGCCATGCATTAGCAACCGAGTCGGATAGAGTTTGGTGCATGCACAACCACGAACGATAGCAATAGTAAAAAAATCATTGATACATGCATAGCTTCAAAAAAGACAACACTAACAGCATGCAGTAGCAACTTACCCAGACAGAGCTTGACACGTGGATACCCACGGACGATGAAAAGAGTCAAAAAGCATTGACACATGCACAATTTCAAAACCGACAACGCTAACAGTATGATGTTGCCAAAAACGCCATGCAACAACTTACTCAGAACAGAGCTTGACGCTTGGATATTCATAAACAATGACAACAATAAAAAGTGGCGACACATGCACAACTTCAAAATCGACAACACTAACGACGTGATGCAGCCAAAAAAGCAGGAGCAACTTGCATACTTTGTCATCGAGCCTTAAAATCTTTAATGTCATAGAGTTAAATCCAAAATTTGTATTAGAGTGGCCATACCGCTCCCAATGCGTTATAGCATGTTTTTTTTTTCTTAGAGCTCAAAAGACAATTAGCCCTCTTTTATTTCACTTTTTGATTGTAGATTGTGGGTTGTAGAATCAAAAGCTAGAACAAAGAGTTAAACTCTGAGCTGAGATTATAGAATCTGGTAGGCCAGATTCCACAATCTCACAATCTGGATTGGACCAGCTTTTGTTGGATTCTGATACAGATATTTACTCATTTGCCACTATGACCCACTATAACTAACTGAAATGATTTATAAGTTGGATCATATAATTCAGACAAACAAACACCCTTCAGATTTTGTCCCCTGATTTTAACAATCCCAGATTCTACAATCTACAATCAAAAGCTGAATTGTAAGAATCACAATCACAAACAAAAGAGAAATTAATTATTGTTGTGAGAGAGTGGACCCAACATGCTAGAATTTGATTAAATGTGCATGACACTACATTAGCATATTACTTATCACATCATAAAAAATTCCTATTAGGTATTAAATAAATGTGCATGATACTACAATAGAATTAGTCTTCGTTGGGTAAACCAGCTCAAATGGTTGGGAAGTTATTTGCTGTTGGCCAATTGTTTAATTCATTAATTCAGAATTTTTATCAGATGGGCAAGAAATTTCTAGTATAAAATTAGACGCTCCCAAAAGGTTAGGCGTTTGTTTAATCTACTTTTGAGATTCAAAATAGCTATAGACAGATATTTGAGGGTCAAAATTAGTTCAGAGACAATACTCCCTCTTCCAAGGGTTTGTTTGAAAGAGGAGTCGGGACCCCAAACTTTTGATTCAGTAATTTATAAATTCGAAAGTAAAAACCCGATCCATTTGTCCTAAGGACGTGTATTCTGTGTTTCAAAAGAAAAGGACGTGCATTCTGACTTTCTGAGGTTTTAGCGACCTGTTTCAAGTCACCACTTGTGAATCGACTGGCACAACCTAGCAACATTGCAGCGTGTGATATTAAAGGTATTTTTGATTTTAAGTGGCATACATCACGATAAGAGTTACATACACATACGAGTGGAATTCTGATGAAAATGCTATTGACCATTGCTACTTGGTTCTACTACTTCTATTTCGGCTGTCCCGCCAATGCTGCCGGTCGCCTCAAACTTCGGACCTTGCAGCTGCCGCTTCACCAAAGCCGTGTAGATGCCATCGTGGCTGAGAAGCTCATCGTGCGTGCCCCTCTCCACAATCTGACCGTCAGAAACCACCGCTACGGTGTCGGCGCTCTTGACGGTCGAGAGCCGGTGAGCTATCACAAGGACAGTCCTCCCTTTCATCAAGGAGTCCATTGCATCCTGCGCGCATGCACCGGAAGATAAATGTCACATTCCAGCTCTCCAAGAAATGGACACATACTGATAGTGCATCATACCAAAGGAGTTACAGCAAGAGAGATGTTTACTGCGGCTTGACATCAGTTCATGAGATGAGAGGTTTTTTTTTTTGGATCTCAATGAGATGAGAGGTAGGGAGTACCTGGACAAGATATTCGCTTTCTGCATCCAGGGCACTGGTAGCTTCATCCAGGAGAAGCACTCGCGGGTTCATAAGCAAAGCTCTTGCGATGGCGATCCTCTGTTTCTGCCCGCCGGATAACCTGATCCCTCGCTCTCCAACAACAGTCTTGTACTGGTCCGGAAAGCTAGATATGAAGTTGTGCGCATTTGCCATTTTCTGCATACAGGAGTTGAACAATAAGGATGTGTAATCCTGCAGTCTTGCAGTAGTGTTTCTACATACAGATACTTACAGCCGCGTTCTCGACTTCAGAAAAGCTAGCATTGCCCTCTAATCCGTAAGCAATATTCTCTTCGATGGAGCAGTTAAAGAGCACGGGCTCCTGGCTAACTATGCTTACCTGAAATCAGTTGGTCAATATTAGGAACACAAAGATCATCACAAAATCTTGTTTTACTGGTCAGTAGTCAGCTGGACAAATAATCTCATATAGACCTGAGAAGATTTTTTTTTTAAGATAATAGAGACTTCAGAAGTTTTCAAAGTGCCATTACATTCTAACCAATTGGCGATTTTCATGTTGAATAGTACAGCTGTATAGTTGTGCATAATCATTTTTCTTATTTTCTGAAATTTAAAGTCTCAAGAACCACATCACAAAATTATTCTCAGTATTGTAAAATATAGAAAATTAATAGCCAATTGCAAGTACAAAATTTCAAGCAGCTACTCCTAGTTCAAACTGCCAACCAAAATCTAGTTTCACATTCCGGATTTCTCTATTTGAAATAACTATCCTAAACTCAGAATTTTTTTAAGGTCATTGAAATTTAGCATCATAGTTCATATCAGTGCTTTTCCAAAATTAGCTGAATGTTGGCGCATAATAAATGTTTTCACCAGTCTATTTGGTGGATCTACTAATTGGAGGGACAAACTAAATTGAAGGAACAAACTAGTACTAGTATATCATCATATACCATGAAACCAACTCAACAGCACGATAAATTGTTCCGTAGACTACCTTCTGGTGGAGGTATTGATGAGATATTTCTACCAATGGTACTCCATTAAGCAGGATTCTTCCCTTCAGGGGGTCATAAAACCGTTCAATCAAATTCGCTATTGTAGTCTGTCAAAAAAAAAAAGAGTTGACGTTATAAATGAGGCAGCAACTGGAACAGAATTTCTTCTGTAAGGTAAAGCATGCATAATAATTAGCATACAGGAATTATATATTTCTTACTTTACCACCACCACTTGGGCCAACAAGCGCAACCTTTGAACCTGGGGCTAACTTCAAAGTTATTCCCTGCAATATCGATCATACAGACAAAAAGATAACTGAGATGCAGCATGTATATATTTCCTTGGCTGACAATTGTATACCATGCTGCTGTAACTACCAATGTGTATATACTTTACCCTGTTATGAAAAATGCAATATTTTTTTGGGTTGCTGGTAAAATCATGTAATAATGGTGTGAACTACGTTGTCTGTACCACTGCAAGGGTCATTCAAGTTTGATGAACAACATGATTATCTTGCAAATGAACCCACTTATCACTATCAGCTTCACAATGGATGTTATTTTCCATATCACATATTTTTTAAGGTGTTCAGCTGATTTTACCTAGAATCAATTACTAATTCTTTAAATAATGCTTAAGTACCCATACAGATAATCATAAAAAACAATTCCATACATGTCAATCGGAGCGTAGTAGTTTCAAGGAGGAAACCACCTATGCTCTATTGGCACCGTAATGTTGTAATCTACAGGCATGTATGCCGCTGGATCTTGAAGATGTTACTGTTATGTGACTAGCAGAGCAGACGCAAATGATATTGCTGTGAAATGGATTATGAAACTATTTCTTTGGAAAGAACCTAGTAATCCAGGAAACGCCTTCAAGAATATGGATGATAAGTGGTGCAGGTTTGGTACCTAGTTTTCTCTTCATAGATAGTGTACACAAAATGAAGAAAAAATTCAATTCTTCTACATGATCATTTGTGTTGAAAAAAAGTACCTTGAGAATCATATGAGAAGGGCGAGAAGGATATGCAAACCACACATCATCAAGTTCAACTTCCCCATCATTTTCACTAAAATGGAAAGGAAATATATCATTATAAAGGGAACAACATAGTGTGTACTGCTATTGAATAAGTAGAGCCACTCGCGAAAGCTGATACACAAGGAAACTAACTTCACTGGACATTTGTCTCCAGAATTCGCCATTGATGAAACACGGTCCAGAAGTTGAAAAACTCTACGGCTTGCACCAGACGCTTTCATTACAGTTGTGTATAGTCCTGACAAAGCAGAGACCGACGAGCCAACTGCATTCCCACAAATGAGATGCATTGTTCATACAAAGATCAATAAACCCTAATTCATACAGTTAGAAATCAGACGTGACCTGCCCCTAGTGTTATTGCTGATTTCTAACTCAAAGGCATAAACATATGGCAGGATGACAGATAGTGGGTTCAGTATCAGAATAGTGTTTGCAATGAACAGCACCTGTAAGGCTGTATAAGATGAATGACGTGAGAGAACCAGTTGTCATGTAGCCATTGATGGTTAAGTTGGCGCCATATATCACAACAATAACCACTGACAGGGTTGATGCTGCATTAAGCCCTCCAGAAAACATCCCAACAACTTTCTACAGAAAAAAAATCATATTGACTTAGATTGTTAAAATTATGCAATGCAGTTACTTCTAAATGAATGATATGTCACCCACAGCTTGCTTGAGGCCAAGTTTTAGCGTCTCCTCTACTTTTTCGCCATAGCGTGAGATCTCATGAGGCTCCTGAGCAAAGGATCTTACTGTTCGAATGGCACCAAATGATTCCTGAATGGCAGTAGATAGACTTTTCAAGGAATAAACACAAATAATTAATGATTCCAAAATATGCTTGCAACATAGGTCAATACATCAATTCCTTCTTTTTTAGGATTCAAGAAAAAACTTCCTCATAGCTCATTGACAAACTATGGAGGCCATAAGTCGATCTAGCAGTACAAACCTCTGCTATGGATGAAGCTACAGCAGCCGCAGCTTGTGTTTGATATGAAAGCTCACGAAGAAAACGACCAAATCTACGCACAGCAACTGATATAACTGGGACAATTACAAGCGCCAGCACTGTGCAAAGAGTAAGTATAAGATTTCTGATGTTAAAGAAAAAGGGAAAGAAATGTTAATAATTTGAATGTACACCAATCTGCATTCCTTTGAGAACTTCAGGTAAGCATATGAAACTTCTATGCGTAGTAAGCTTCCAAGCAAATATAAGATGGCAAAGTATAGACATATGGCATTCTTACTCACGTGTTAACTTCCATGAAGTTGAAAACATAAAACCAAGACCAATAGCTGTAGTAGTGATGTTGCGCAGTGCCTCTGATAAGTTAGTTGTGGCAGCATTCTTTATTATTTGTGTATCTTCAGAAAGCCTGCTTAAGAGCTCTCCTGTCCTAGTCACATCAAAAAATGCTATTTCCTGTAGTGGCACAAAACAAGTGTTGAGGGTAAGAATGACGCTGTATCAGAACTGTAAGCACTCTGGACAGAGAAGAACTGCTCGCCTGGTTTATGAGATGACTGAACAAGTCCTTCCTAAGTCGAGCAACCACTCTTTCACTAGCAGAGTTGAATAGCCATGCCCGGAGAGCAGTGCAAACTGAACTGAAACAGGGCAAGAGTTCGTTTTCAGTGATTCCAGAGGGACCTAACCAAATAATATAACCGGTTTATAGCATAATCATGCCTTCTTTTCTAAAATGAGAAAGTACTCAGACAGATATTTATTTAATTAGTGCCACATAAAAAATCAGAATATAGCATTTCTGATTATATTCAAAGTCAAGTTTAGTAAGAAAGAAAGATACCCGACTACAACGATTATCACAATGTACAAAATGGTGCCCCTCACGTCCTCCAAGGCTTGAGCCTTATCTTCTGGACGCTGAACATCTCTTGACACGATGTCGATTATCTTGCCACCATATTTTGGCTGTAGGACACCACAAGATGATCCATCCATTACAACATGGAAAAAATTGTTTGAAAACGACCCTCTTTAAGAACCAATACACTCTGTCTGTAAAAGTGACCAGTCATCACTGGTTCATAGCAACAGTTTATTCAAAAGTTTCCCTTATAATAGAGTCAACTTATTTCAATTCGATCATGACTTATGACACTAGCTAAATTTTACATCAGAATACATGCTAATATAAGAACCGGAGTTACTGCGTGCAGCACCCAAGTCTCATCAAAGACAGTAGAGCCCTGATGATGAAATTCAGCAGGGACATTTTTTTAATAACAAGTGGCGGGTACCTACAACGAGAATGTTACTGAGGGAGGCGATGAGCAGCGCTATGGTGGCAAGGACCAGCTTCCCGGCGTCATGCTTGGCCTGCACACGCGTTCAGCGTGACTTAGCATCATCACAAGAGACCGGGTAAAAGATCGAACAGAGCAGAGCTCACTCACCAACTTGATGACCCGGCAGAACCCGACGTTCGCTGCCTGAGTTAAGTGTAATTCCGATTGGGAGATGAAAAAAAAAACAGGGAGAGGATTAGTCATCTAGCGAATAAATTCCAATTGGGACATGTTTGTGCGCGTGAACAGAGGAAGTGTGTAGGGAAAGGACGCGGTGCAGGTTGGGTTTGGGTGTGGAACCTGAACGTTGCTGCCCTCCTCCAGGTCGGACAGCGCCCTCGACGTCTCCTGCACGCGCACACACGACAAGCAACAGCGTAATCAGAACGCGCAAAAATCAAAACTGAAGAAGGGAGCTGCGCCTGCGCGCGCGAGAGAGAGATGGAGAGGTTGCGGCGCCTACCGCTTTGTCTAGGAGCGGGGCGCGATTGGCCGTCTTGATGCGCAGGTTCTTCCCCATCGCCGCCGCCGAAGCCTCGCCCGCGGGTGGTGGAGGAGGCCACACGCACGGGCCGACGGCGCGAATTAGCGGGAGCCGAGGCCCGAGTGGGAGGGAGGCGCGGAGGAGAGCGAGACGAGACGAGACACCGAGGCGGAGACGAGCGGACCTGCTTTTGTTGTTGCGTAGCGCCGCGGCGCGGGGCGGTTACGGCCAGGGCAAAAGCGCCCCGAGCCAACCAAATGGCGGACGCGACTGAGACAGGTACACTCCGACTAAACGACTAAACTATGAGCTGCCAAGCCAATTACGGGCGCCATCCGGCGAGTCTCCCTCCCACTCCAACGAGAAGTGCGTCGCGACTTGGGATACACAATTAGGAACGTGTGATTGGGATTTGCTGCTTCATCACTGGCGGTGGCGGAAGACCCATGTTGCCCAGGAATCTCCCGAGAGAGCACAAGTCAGACACATATTTCGCATCTGCAGTCACCTACTACCTTCGTTTTTAAATACTCCATACTTGTCACCAAGCAATTGAACGGAAACAAAGGGAGTAGTGATGAATGCATCTTGACCAGTGTAATCCCTATGCGATCTATCCATGAAGGTCACATCCATAAAATATACGCATATCTTATTCACACCGCACTCATGGCCGCTCATTACGTGCTAATTTCCTATCAAATTAACGTATACAATTTGTATTCTAATTACGAATATAGAGTGAGTGATGTAATCGAGGGCATGATTTGTTAGGAGTGAGCAGCTCTTTCCAATTTTGGCGAGTGGCATCAGCGTTCGCTAATGGATGCTGATGAACTGATGATCGTGGTGGTTCAGTGATGAGTCGCTGCCACTGTGGTTCTGTGGGTGCGGGCGGCATCAGATCCCAGGTTGTCGCTTTGAACTTTCGTCTGTTTCGCCCTTTTCGGTGAGGTTTCCCTCAAAAAAACTAGCCTACTTGCCCTGGTTTTCGAAGGATCAGTTCGAGATGGCTACAAGTAGAAACCTTATGTGCGTGGAACGAGCTTCGCCCACGAAACCATGGAGCAATTCGCAAGTCTGGATGACCAACCTAGTCTTACTCATCGTCAACTGGGACAGGCACGAGCGCCCATAACAAAGAACGCCGTCCACAAGAGCCGACAGAGAAACGAGCCCTCGTAACGACAACAAGTGTGCCGTAAAATGGTCAAAGCACAATGAACATGCGGCCGTGGCGGCAACAATCACGCCTTCAAGATTTTCAGGAGCCAAAATAACTGGTGACGAAAAGACTTTTAAAAAGGTCTCATCCGTCTCATTGAACATATTGTGCAAAACAAAATTTTCCATTTTATTTCTGATTAATTATTTTTCCTTGTTTCGGGGAAGACAATTGCTTCGTCCATGATGCAAAATCAGAGTACAGATCGGTCCTAATGCTGCAAAATTTGATTAGCAAAACGTTGATGTAATATCTAAATACACCAACCACTGAAACACCAAGAAGCTATTAACATGAGCCAAAACTGTCCATTTTCCAGAAGAGAATTCCTTGGTCCATTCCAACTTCCAGTCGCCGAGCATCCATCAGAATTGATCACGGGAGCCATCAGCGTTGCTCTCCTGACTGGTCTCATCCGCACCATAGCACGCCTGCTTTGGGTCCCGGGGTTTCCGTTGCGGAACAGGGTTACAGGGTCAATGTCCACCGTCTGAAGCCAAATTCACCCTAAGCTCCGTGCAACACTTCGGTTCTCCAACATTTGTCTCCACTCATGCATATCTACAACCTCAGTATGGTTCGAAGAGTATCACAAAGATTCTGTATAGTCTGCTGCTCCTGGGTCGCTTGTGAATCTTGTAGGGGCATGTCCTCGTAACACCTAAAATATTTACAGTAACAAGAATGAATATAAGGCTAATCGAGAGGGAGGGAGGGAGGGAGGGAGGGAGGGACTAACTCACGTTTTGTGGTAAGCGAGAGCCTGGGCCAGGTTCATCAGTGTGGGGCTTGTGGTCAATCTGTGGTGCACACCAGGAGGAAGAGGGACCTAATGCAAAACACGCCTGGCATGAGAAACCGCACCACTCTGCAATAGTAAAATGAAAAGAGACTGCAGCATACTTCATTTTGCCCTTTGCGTCCTTTCTTTGTCTGCCCGTCACCACTGAAGAGCTCCCTAACAGCCTCCAAGGCATCATTTGTACTTGACCCAGCCAGGCTATTTCCTGCTACATTTTCTGATACTAGGGCTAATGGTGAAATATCAATCGCCTTAAGAAATGGAATAGGTACAGTATTGCCGGCAGCATAGATTGACCATAGCTACAGAAGGAATATCAAAGGTAAAATGGAAATTAGTCATGCGGTACTAAAGGGAAAGGAATACGATCAAAAAGTCCAAATAGAAGCTTGGTTCAGCATAATAAAAATAATTGATATTAAATCAGAAATATATACCTTATCCTGAACTGAAAACGCTTTACGGCTCGGACTGCTGTTCAATTTACTCATCGTGTTTGCAAATCCTGGTGACGAGGAGCTAATTTGATTATCATTGCGTGTCATGGTCCCATCAAAACCCATATGTTTTTTTACTGTCCCAGTTGAAGGTGGGATCGATTTTGTTTCCTGTATGTCAGGGCGGTCATCTAAATCATGTTCTTTATTGCCATCACTGTCAGCTGTGTTTTCAGCCCTATCGAAAAACCACGCATAAGAGTTCTGACAGAATGTAGAATTTTTCCATTTTGCTAATTATGAATGAACATTTATAAGAAAAATAAATTTCTATCTCATACCAAAAATTTGAAATAAGTTCGGCCCTCTTTGGATCATGTGTGAAAGAATTGATGCTACCAAGGCCTGGTATGAACTCTGTTCTTGGGAAAATGGGAGATTCTGCCACTTCATCTCCATCTTCAGTATGAACTATCATCGTACCAAAAACATCTACAAGGGAAAGAATTAAATTGTGATTTCAAGGGCAATAGGACAAGAAAATCAGATATGAAATAGAACTACAAACAACGGGCTACCCTGCTTCCAAATTATCTAGACAATCTCATAAGCAGCTATCTACATGAAGTACTACTTTTCTCTGCCCGTGAGATGAGGTCGACTTCTTAATTGAATGCCGCGGGGGCGGTCGTAATCACCCGGGTCGTTTTTTTTTTAATTATTATTTACATGAAGTATTACAGGTAGTCCCCCTCAAGGTAAAGAAAAAGAATTACAAGCATGTTGTCAGAAATGCTCTGTTCAATTCAGATCAGAGTCATCAGACTCACAGTTGGCCGACAGAAGGCTATTAAGAACAAGCAATTTTGATTGTACTCGAACTGGCTAATTCAGAAGGAACTAAAAGACTAATTTATCAGCCTGTTCCACGATCAACCATTAGCATCTCTACGGTGAGATTGGAAAATTTGAAGAAGACTACACGATGAGAAAATATACTCTCAAGATGACAATAAATCTCAATAAGTTTAAGAAATTATTGTATAGCAGATGGAAAGAGAACTGAGATGTATTAGATTTGCACTGACCACCGTTATATGTGTCATGTTTCGTTTCTTCCTGAGAGCTTGCAGGAACTGTTTCCCCATAGTTTTCATTTATTCGAACAGTTGCATCTTGCATTGACTGCAGATATCAGAGTCAATGTTATAAGCCCACTGAATACAATAACAACCAATGGGAAGTACATAATACTAAAAATGAAAGAGTGAGGCGTACATTGTCAGGGCCAGATAACTCGTTTTGTGCAGCAAGTGTGTCTCTGATCTTCTTCGCTTCCTTAATCTTTGCAAGCATCTTCGAAGCTCCAGTGTTGCACTTCTCAATAAATTTGTGCTGCAATGAAATATTTGTAAATTCTAAAGTAGCACTAGTAAATATAGAAATACGAGATCATGAAAACATCACAAAGGTTCCTAAACACAAAGAACTACCTTTAGCATCTCACTTGCAGCAGGCCGAAGTCTTGGATCTTTTGTTAAACACTTGGCAATAAAATCATGGAAGAGGAGAGACCTGAAGAAGGGTAGGATAATGAGAATTTAGGTCAACTGATGTTCCGAACTTCCATTATCAAAGGTTTAAACTTACGATGCCTCTTGACTAAAGAGAAAACAACTTGAGGCATCGGTATAGTAAGTATTGGTGGCTGTAAAGAAGGATAAAGTTAAATTAACAACACCAAAAACAATCACAAAGCCTTTCATTTCCAAGCAAGTTGGGAAGGCTAGAGACGAAACCCATAAGAACTAGCATGAAAAGTAAAATGAAAGCAAAGCAATAAATATAACCACATAAAATGATCAGCGGAAACCAATATTTTAAGTGACGATTCTGGCATGTGGATTGCTAATTTCCAGACAGCTCTTTGTTAATAAAGTCCAATTAAGTATCCTATAATTGTGCAGCTTCCCAATTCAGAACAGAGCTTTTCATGCTCTAAGTTAGGTGTTTCCAAATATGGTGTTGTATCGTCTATCAAACAGAATGCTGTCAGGAAGCCATAAATTCTTAGAGTGAAAGATAATTTGCCAACTTTCGAACTTAACACTATGCAAAGGCGTCCATGTCTCCCTGAGTGATAATTATGATTTATGAGTGCACTGTATCACACCTGTAGCTAGCCTCTAGCTGTACCTACTACCTAGGATGAGCATCTATATCATACAATTAAGGCTGGTGAGGTAGACAGGTAACCCAATAGCTGTCGGTTATAGTAACAAGCTCAGTCCATCATTAAAGCCAAACAAAAAAAAAGGGAACAAAATGGCATAATAAAGGCATAATGACTCCTCAATTAATAGAAAGGCAGTATATATTGTTGCCCATAACATTTCGTTACTATAGTTTACAGGCTATAATATGGCCAAAATACAAAGATGCAAAAATGACTAACATATGTTTGGCAACAGTACTAGCAAACAATGAAACAACTGATTTGAAGCCTTGTTTTTTAATCAGGGTAAGGA
This sequence comes from Eragrostis tef, assembly GCA_000970635.1. NCBI lineage: Eukaryota > Viridiplantae > Streptophyta > Magnoliopsida > Poales > Poaceae > Eragrostis > Eragrostis tef. The sequence continues at coordinate 33,366 of LAPY01000163.1, read as the reverse complement.
CTCTCCAAGATGAATGGAGATTAGGTCCAATCCCTTGCGATTACTATGGAGATAAACTTGTTTCTCTGTCAATTTGAAGTGGTTTTGGGCGATCCCTAGCTATCCAATCAAGCTTTAGTGCACTAGTAGTGAAACAGATTATAGCATCTATCGCCAGTTATTGCAGTAACAGGTCTGGCACAGCCCTTGTTTTCAAGGCGTCGCCTAGGCTAGGCATCCAGGCACCCCCTCGTCGCCACAAGAATGCTTTAGGCCGTAGTGTAGCCCTATCGCCTAGGCATATAGCAATAATGAGCCTAAACCGAGAACAACCATGTCTCGTCCAGGGATGAGCTGAAAACTGTTGTGAACAGGAACAGCAACAACAACCACCTTAAAACATCAAAGCCAAAGTCCCAACTCCCAAGCAAGCTGGTTGTAGGCTCTATGAAACCCAACAAAAAGTAGGACGAAGAGAATGAAAAAACAAATTGATGAATAGGCAGCAATGCTTCGATTCGCAGTAACAACAATAGGAAACACATTTATAACAAAGTAAATGTAATATCATCTGACATTGGCAAAACTAGTTAAACTATCCACACAATTGCGAGACCAAATTTCATAACACAGTTGTGCCCTATGCATCTCTAACACTAAGGTTGAAAACTTGAAAACATCAACCATCAGTATGCATCGCTAATCTCTAATACTACGGCAGATTTCTATCATTTTCTCGATAGATGATAATTTCTAGGACCTTTTCTCCATCAATGAGAAATTTCTAGGATTTCAGAAATCAATAGCCCTAAAACAAAGAAATGTCTAGTTTCACCAGTTGTTTATAGTCATATGATTTTATTTGCAGATTAAAAGACATTTTGCCAAATGTCCTATGTCTGACACACTAAAATCTGATGTTGCAAAAAATATATAATTTATCAGATATCACATTATTCAAATAAGCCAAAAAAAAAGTTGCATTGCGAATAGAAGACACTCACCACTTCTCCTTATCTTCCAGCATTGGTGCAGGTTCACTGGATATCATGAAGATAACCTGAGATAAGTGGAAGAGAGACGGTTTATGAATATAGCAAGCTAAATGAAGATGACACAATAAGCCGAAAGGTAAACGAAACATTTACCTCTATATACAAAGTAAAGAAATGAAACTATGAACGTAAAAAGAAACGAAATACAGTACAGCAGAATAAAGTAGCTTTTTATATTCTGTCATATCTGTATTAAGTCTGGATGCTAATAAGCATTGCTAAACATTGTACTTACTCGCATTGGATGCACAGTGGATCTCGGCGGCATGCCCTACAGTCGGAGACAAAAAGAAATATGAAAACACTGGTGTGACGCAAAATATAAAGGAAAATAACATATACAGTTACAGAAGGTTGGAGCAAAGAACATCATCTACCTCTGCCATCTCAATCGCAGATACACCTAGTGCCCAAACATCTACCTGGGAGGCAAAAGACAAAATGTTTGGTTACCTTTGCTACGTTAGATTAGTAACAAAAATCAAGAAAGAGAAAAAAAATCTATGTATTGTCACTTGACATTTTTCTCAATGTAGCTACACGGTACTTTGTTGTTTTATATGATTAGTATTAGCTAAGAATTTTTCTGTTATCTGAGGAACATCAAGGAAGAGAAGAGAATAAAAATCTATGTATTGTCACTTAACATGTGTCAAGTAATTTTTATGCCCATGGAGCTAAATGCATACCTTTTTTCTGAGACATGTCAACACATTCCACTCAATAGAATATTTCTTTTGGGAAAAAAAATCTTACTAAGAAAATATACAATTGAAAAAATTTCAGCCACTAAGTCCTAGAAAAAAACTGCCAGAATCCAGAGTGGTAAAATGTACTATTCAGTAGCTATACTGCAGAGAGGATGGAGTCATACCTTTCCGTCGTAACGACTTTCTTGAATGACCTCCGGTGCCATCCAATGCGGAGTACCAATGAACTGAAAGCATAAACATGAAACATCAAGTCAAGAAAGTATTGTCCATTAAATAGTTTTGCAAAAAACAACACTACAGTGATTTTTTCGCTATTCCAAACTAAGTTCCATGGGTGAAATGTTGTCAGCTTGCTAATCAGCAATGCTATTTTCATGTAATTTTGGGATTTTTTTGCTATTACATTTTGATTGATAATTTGTGCTCCAACAATGGAGACATGCAAGGGAATGTATACAAGTATGGCGCATTTTGTGTTATGCAGTCATAAGGGGTCCAGTGCTAGTCTGCATGCCAGCTTGTTTATGCTTATTGAAAAGCAATAAGCTGTGTTTAGAAGAGGAAACAACGTTGCGGCCATACTTTTCTGTAAAGATTATAAAAAAACTAAATATATTGAACTGTTGGATATGGGTCCTGCTACTCCCTCCGTACCACTTTATTTGTCATTCTGGGAGTGTTTCATGGAATGTACAGTGAACTTGGACACACAGGTTGTCTAGATTCAGAGAATGTTCAATGAACCTTGTACAAAGCCAAAATGACTAGTATTTTGAGACAGAGGGCGGGGTAACAGTTGGAATGGAGTAGATTGATTTTTTTTTCTTGCTAGAACGTAGCAAACCTTATGTTGAACCATCCCAAAAACTGAAACATGGAATCTAACATGCACTCTATGTCCCTATCTTGATTTTACTAAATCTTACTCGATATAATTCTTCTCAAATCTACCCCATTAACTCCGTTAACTCACTTAAACTCCCTCCTAGCCAACTCTTCCACTATCGCCAAATTCAGCTGGTTGACGTGTTGATGTACACCTAAACCACAGAAGCTTGAGTCATCTTCAACGGATATTTGAGTGCTTATTTATATTTACGATGCCACCTGGTTCCTCCTAGAATGGTCGAGTTTTTTCCCCCTCCATCACCAAACAAAGTACACAACGCTAATATAATTAGAAAGAATATGAAAATTAGATTAGTAGCATAGCATATATGTTTAAATTGGAAAGTGCCATTGATTGTGAGAATGACATGTTGGGCAGGGGCACATGTCAGAGATACAATGGACGATGTTCCCAACTTGTGATCTTTGCGATGGTACTTAGAAACACTGTGCCGAATTGTTAGCTGGATATGCTCCTGCCAGTGACTACTTTCTTATGACTCTGTTGTTTTGCCTGCTTGGACATACATGACTGCTCGCAGAGAAACAAGCCTTGCAATAATGAGGGTAAATTGTTGAGTTGTGAGCATGGGGAGAACTCACAAGGGGGAGCAAGAAGACTTATATATGGCAGTCTGGGGACTGGAGGATTCCATAAATATAAAAGAAGAAGGAGCGGTGCCAGAGTATTGGTGCAGGATCCATGCACTTGAAAGATGTGCGAAGGAATAAGGTATCACATAACAGATGCCCAATAAATATTTTCCTATCCTCATTTCTAACCTAACAAAACCTAATGCAGTTGCATTAAGCTCGAGCAACATGGTCTGAATTGATCATTTTCCAACATAAACTAGTTTTCAAGCTACTATAAAGGTACTGGCATGCAAATTAACTATGTACTGCTACATCAGGGAGCTCTTATGTCAAACTGTAACAACATGTTTCATCCATCGCTTCACTTTCCGTTACATGAATACCGTGTTGCGCTTTGACATGGTTCTTGTCAGCTGGGCAGCTACACCAAAATCGCCTGTTTGAAACATCATAGTGGTGATACACCATACCAATTCACAGGTTAGGATATGCAAAAATATCAAACGCTAAAAACTGAAACTTAAGCATAACTGCAAACAATTTTACATACCCAACTTCACTTCGCCTTGCTCAGTTAGAAGAATGTTTCCACCCTTAATGTCTCTATGAACTTTAAAAATTGAGTGCAAGTAAGCAAGACCCTACATAAGATAATACACAAGCAAAAGTAAAATATCTTAAGGAAAAAGGAAGAGTGATGAGTGCAATGCAATTTATGTAGCAAAGCTAGTAATTATTCGATGTAATATTTAAAATCTGAAACTGATTTCAAAGAACGTTACCTTCAGTGCTTCTCTACATATATATGCTATTTGAGATTCATCAAGAGCTTCCTCTGTGATGCCTATCAAGTCAGCAACACTTCCCCCACCACAGTACTCCATAATTATCTGCATGTATAAAGCATTTGTTTTATGAGATGACAAGTAAGCAAGTATCACAAAGATAAAATAAAGCAGCTATTTTGTAACAATAATCAAGTAGATATTATCAGGCTATTTGGTTATACCCATAGGTATTCCTCCCCTTGATAACTTCCAAAGTAGCGGACAACATTTGGATGGCTGCATTGCTGCAACATCTCAATTTCCCCTCTTATATCTTCGTATCCTTCTTCCTGATAACCAGAGATCAAGGGTTAGACTTCGGACAAATGCAACAGCTTATACAGCAGGTGGCTTCCATATTTATAAGATCATTCCACATTAAACCCATTAGAATAAATGCTCACAAAACCACAAAATATGTCCATATTTACGAAAAACGAAAACTGACCCCCTCTGTTAAGGAGATGATTTTGACAGCCACAAGCTCCTGCGTCCTAAGATCCCTTGCTTTGTACACTGCGCCATATGAGCCTTTCCCTGCATTACCAGTTGAATTTTACATTACAAAAACGCTCGAATTTCAAGCATTTGCAATTATATCGAAATGAAATAGAAATCTCAAAACAAGAGGCGCACCGAGCTCATGGAGCAGCTCGTACTTGGTGGAAGGATCCTCCCTGGTAATGCTCTCTGGCACTGAGCTAACAGACGGCCTCCGCCTCAGCTGCTCTTGCATCAGAGGCGATGGCTGTCGACGCTCCTCCAATTGCTCCGCTGCTGGACTCCAGAATGAAGACCCAAACCCCCCGCCACCGCCAGGGGCGGGCTCACGGGGACTGGAGTCGCCACTGGTGTGGCGAATGAAGGTGCCGGAGAACGATTCGATGGGGCTCGAAGGGCTGCCCGTGCGGCGGATGAATGTGCCCGAAACGGACTCACGTGGGCTCGACGGG
>LAPY01000163.1:0-18021 GCA_000970635.1 Eragrostis tef | reverse complement strand
GCTTTGCTCCTGGTGATTCCAGCTGGTCCCAACCATCCAGCCTCGCTATATGAGCGTTGATTAAAAGAATGAAAATTGTGTACATCGGATCTTATCGTTTACATGTCCGTCTAAAATATTAATCTTCCTAATCCATATCCAACATAAGAGGCAAAAAAAAAAAATAGGGCCTCTGCATTGTCCAGAGAACCAAAGCTTGTAAGAACCACTGTCTAGCACCAAATGAAATCTTCACATCATCAAACATCCATGCCTTCACCTATGTCAGAAAGAATTGGAGCTTTGGGTGGGTGTCACTGTTGTCGGTATACAGAATTATTTCTCTTTGCTAATGCAAAACTTTCAGCATTGTAGAGACTGCATTCATGTTTAGGACGACCAGAAGTCAGACCTCTTCAACTTTGGCACACAAGCGCTCTGGAGAGAAACAAAAGCACAGTTAGAAAAATGAAATAGTTTGACATCAGGTTAATTTAAATGTATATGTTGCCATATCTAGATGTTAGAGCTTTAAATATAGAAGCCCACATTGACACCTTGAACTTGTTTTAACATGTGACATCCATCCAAAGAATAAATCATACTATGATTTTATTGATGGTATGCTAGTGCCAAGCTTCTAAAAAAGACTACTGGTTTCTTTAGTCGTTTCCCACAGATGGACTAGGTTGCTGCGCATGTAAAGCGACAACATGGCACCTGATAGCATGTCCTGTTTGCGTGTGCCAATGTTGAAGCATGCAACCAGTTAGGAAATGATGTGTGCTCTTTGGCATTAGACTCGGCAATTTTCAAATAAAATAGCAACAGCATTATAGGGGAGAAAGGAACATAATCCAGCCTCCAGTTTTATGGAAGATTTATTGCAATGGGATTATGCCACAGATTTCAATAACAATGGACTGATGATGAAAATTGACCAAAATGACACCAATACCCTATTTTCTAAATGTGAAATGTGTACGTAACATTGATTTGCATGAGCTGTAGTAATACATGGTCCTACAAATGCTTGTGAATATTGCTGCTATAGTGATCATGCAAAATACATAATATATGTTTAACAAGGGGTGACGAACATACTTAGGTACTCATAGCATACAATCATTGAGGTACCCCAAGCAGATGAGCTGAAAAATCTTGGACCCAATCCTCTGTAGAGTCCTTTCCATCCATCTTCGGCAATCAATCTCTTAACCACTTCACTGGCTTTTGGCTTATTTTGATTATCCATAACCTAAACAACAAGAAACAAAACTTGATAAAGTTATCTAGAAATATGGCTTACCCTTTTTTTACAGTAAGGATTACAAAATAGCACATTTGCAAAACTTGGCAACAATAGAGAGAGAAATCTGCTTCAAACAGACATTTTTCTACAAAATCTCAACAAGTAAACTTTATGGATGCACAGAAGAGAAAGGGAATGAACATAATGGTGAAAATGATTCTGGACACTTTAAAGTTATCTAGTTGCCCCTTATCACTATAAATATAGCATGTGATATTTGGAAAACTGTGAGTGCATTGTTAAAATGCATATCATATCCCTGCAATGCTCTAATGTCACTGTGAAATTGACAAATTTTTATTGGTGCATATACAGTGAGGTAGCCAATATATCAGGTTGCCCCATGAAAGTTCCACTAAACTCTTAGACAGATTGATGAAAAAATTATCCCAATAGGTCAGAAGATTTGCCTTTCAAATAACGAGCTGTGAACATAGAAAAAGATTGTGTTTCATGGAGACAACATTCAAGTCTAGCACTATAATGCCACGTACTGACCGCCATAAAATTCATTGAAATATTCTATTCTGATATCTAATACGCTTCCAAGACAAAATCTCCATGCTACTAAAACCAGTTCTAGTGGCATTTTATTGATGATGAAATCAAGTCATAGCACGACAAGATAAATGTAAATATCAAGCAGTAGTCACAAGGGTAGAGGTAATAAATGAAGTGGGGCAGATCCAGTTAGAATGCAAAACAGCACCTGCAACCTGGTCTTGATTGTATCTATTGGAGTTGTAACAAAAGAGGTCACTGCACCAGCAATGATTCCCCCGGTTGCTTGAACACCAGCTATTTTCAACTGGCTAGGAGCATCTCCTTTCTCATTCAAATGGTCCAGAGCACTGTCCCGACATGTAAAAGGAGCATAACATGGCGTTATCACAACTATCAAAGTTAACATGATAAGCAATCTTGATTGACCAATCAATGTAGCAACAACGAAATAAACTCTCAAAAGGTATTGATTCCAGTACACTTGCATACTAGCACTACCAAAAGCATGCGTACAGATATGCTTCTTTAAGTTGTGCAGACTGTTGAACATATTGTTACTTAATGTGTTTTCTTTGATTTGGTCATTAAGCCATCTGAGCTGCATGCCAATAGAACTATGGAAGTAATCTATTTATTCAGATTTTGGCACTTCATATCTACTTCTAGTCAGTTATCCAACTGATCATTGTGACTGTTTTTCCCAATATAGCAAATGTTAATTAATCTCCAATAATCTAGGCAGAAGCTATAACAAAGCGTGCACTTAAATATAATAGCCTGCAGAAGAAGGAGAAAGTGACAAGCCAATCAGATTATTGCTAACCTCCAGATTATGCGCTGGCTGGATCCATAACTCGCCCACCAAACAGCACTCGATGGTGCGTAGGTCATAACAGACAGTCCAAATCCTCTGTATAGTCCCCTTACCCCATCAGTCTTTATGATGTTTCGAGCAACATCTATTCCACCTTTGTATTTGGCATGGCCAGAATATCCTCCAACCATCAATTTCTGGCTTACCTGAGACAGTCCAATGCACAACATGATGAACACCTTATTCTAACAGTAACATCATTCTACGGTAGTTCTTTATCTGTACAATATCATGTAAAGGGTAAACAATAGGCATACCACATCAATGGGTACAAACACAGCCTGCGAGAACGTCGAGGCAGACAGACCACCAAGGCCATTGGCAATGGCAGCCTGCACCGGCTCCGACAGCTTGAGTGGCTCGACAAGCTTGAGCGAGGCCGCCTTGGTTGTCTCAAGCGCGGTGAGGAAGATAATCCTAGTGGGGACAGCCCCGGTGATAACGGTCACAAACCCCCGGTAGAGGCCTGGCACACCGTCCACCTTGAGGATGTTCTTGAAGGTGGCCATAGCGTTCCTCTTCATGGCTTCCCCGGAGGCCACCTGCATCCGAGTCTTGACCACCGAGACCGGGTACAGCGCCACTGTGACGCCGCTGAACATGCCGGCGCCCACCACATAGAGCTTGGTCTTGTCGAGGCTGCAACATTTCGCACAGCAATTTGAGAAACACAAAGAATTCACAAAAACTTCTACCAAAAAGCCAGAAACAAGTAGGATTCCCTCGATTGCGCCTCATCCGGAAACAAGAAAATGGCTCGACAAGCTTGAGTGAGGCCGCCTTGGTTGTCTCAAGTGCGGTGAGGAAGATAATCCTAGTGGGGACAGCCCCGGTGATAACGGTCACAAACCCCCGGTAGAGGCCTGGCGCACCGTCCACCTTGAGGATGTTCTTGAAGGTGGCCATAGCGTTCCTCTTCATGGCTTCCCCGGAGGCCACCTGCATCCGAGTCTTGACCACCGAGACCGGGTACAGCGCCACTGTGACGCCGCTGAACATGCCGGCGCCCACCACATAGAGCTTGGTCTTGTCGAGGCTGCAACATTTCGCACAGCAATTTGAGAAACACAAAGAATTCACAAAAACTTCTACCAAAAAGCCAGAAACAAGTAGGATTCCCTCGATTGCGCCTCATCCGGAAACAAGAAAAGACACGGCAAGTTCACAAACTACAATTCCTAATTCCTAACTGCAATCCCGGATAGTGCGCAGGAAACAGTGCGACGATCGGAACTGAATCTCGAGGAACACGAGCGAGATGGGAATGAATCGGCACGAAAAGAAAACCGAGAGAAACAGGACGCGGTGGTTGCTTACTTGTCCCAGTTGATCTCCGTCTGCTGGAAGGACGGGATCTTGGCGGCCCTAGTGGACGTATCCATGGCCTCCCTAATCCCCCTCCCTCCCCACTCCAATCCGCAACTCGAATCCAAGGGGGGCGCCGCCGCGGCAGGAGGCGTGGACTCGGGCAAGAACGGCTGCTACGCTGGCTTCCCCGTTTCCCTTTCCGCTTCCGTGCTCTTTTTGTCAACAGCAACAACTTCCCAGGAAGAGGCGAGGGAGCATGTGTTCCTCGCTTCCCCCAGTTTTCTGGGGAAGGAACGGAGGAGGGCGTCAATGGCGTCCAAGATGAGAGGACTCTGTTTCTTGGGCCCGAAGGCGAGAGAAGCCACACGCGGTCGTTGTTGGGCTCGGTTGTCAAGCCCGTTCGCTAGTTTGGAGTGACTGGCCCATGCGCCCATGTGGTCTTTGTCGTGTTGCGCACGTTTCCTTGATTCCGTCGGCGTGATGTTGCGGTGCTCGAATGATTACGGACAGATTAGCAAACTTATGGGGTTGGCCGAAGTTAATTACTCGAGCTAAACTCGGGAGAAACAACTGAATAATAAGTTACGACACGTTTGTTCAGGGCTCACGCCACGGTTCAGTTGTCTCATGAGTCTAGTGGTGGTACCATGGTTACACATTGATCGTATCACATTGCTCATTTAAATCATCAAGTTTTTTTTTATTTTTGTATGACCCTTTGTTTCCTTCGAAAATTTTACCAGATGTGTTTCCTCAAAGAGTTTCTCGAAATTAAACTCCTTGTAGCTTTCATGCTGAATATAAGTTAACTAATCGTTTTTCATTATTACATAGCGGCCAATCCATTACTATTATTTTGAAGGTAAAAAAAATAATCTGATCACATGAACAAAACCGTCATTTGTGAAAAGCTCTTCGAGCTAATCATGGTGAGTTGATGACCCAACGCGTACGCGTTGCGCACACGTGCTTGCGTTGTACCGTGTCAATGCGCCTCCGAGCCAATGATCTGGTTCGTGGTCAACGACCCAACGTGTTCCACGCTCGTCACAAAGAACGGAGATAGTTAGTGATGGTTATTCTTCGGTACACAGACCATGTACAGTGGTTGCAGTTGTCTGGAAAGCATGTTCAAGTCATTGTTAAACGACTTAAAAACAACTCGTATAATATATCGTCTGTAAAAGATTGTTTAGAAAGATCATATACAGATTTACTAGACAACATTTCCCTCCCTCCTCTTTCTCTCATTCACATCGCTCAAAATCCTATGTGTAATTTCTTTTAGACAGCTAATGTCACTCTATTGTACATGTCCTCAGTGGCTCAACCTGACGAAAGCATTTCCTGCTATGAGAAAACATAGGAAACGAACCAACTGGCCGGACAATATTAAATCTATTTTGAATAGTATAAGAATGCCTAGGTAGAAAAGAAACCATCTGGTCTCAAATCATTAGTCATTATTAGATAGCAGCTTCCAGTGACCCACCGACGAAATCGAGTTGGGCTTTTCTTGCTTCTCGTTGTACATGAACGTCACAATTGTTTGTTTGCAGTTAGAACACTACTAACATATCACTGAACCACTGCCAGTGCAGGAACCCCCCAACACACACACACACCCCTAAAGAAAAAGAAAGAAGTTGAGCTATCCTCTGAGAATTCTATCGAGTAACCATCTCAATTCCAACATTATCATTTCCTGAGTTTTTTGGGGATGCTACCTTGTTAATACTAACCACGTAAGACCGGGTTAATAGATGTCATTTACTTTAACAAACGACAGAGTACTGTTCATTCATGTAAATGAACAACACTTGTATTACAAAAAACGAGGGTTAGAGCTAGGGATTAGAGTTGATATATGGATTACCCTCACCCTCTCCTCGCCAGGTAAATCAAATTTCTGCACATATAAAAATATATATACAACATGGGCATAAATAAAGCAGTCGCGAAACTGACAATTTTCTCACTTTAGGCACATTGTTCACATGCATTTAGAACATATGGCCTAAAATGCCCTGGTGACATCACTTGGAGTCAGCCAACCATATCAAGAACGGACATCATAACCATCGGTACTAACATAGCCATGCTTATGCGGGTGGAGTCAAAGAGGACATATTGCCTCCAACTCAATTTATGACTTATGTTGTTGCATTATAGTCATTTTAAAACTCAATTGCAAAATGGTGTCGTCCTTTAATCAATTAGTAATGGTTGCCTCCATAAGTTACTTTTTGGAATCTCTCGTGAACTTATTTTCAGGTTGTTAACAAGATCATGATTTGATTGACATTAACTAAAGAAATGCATGCGATTACTCACCTATGAACGCAAGCAGGCATGCACGTCAAAACTACATTTATGAATGCTTACAGGCGATCAGATCAATACATATTGAAATCGAGTCACAATATTCACCTAGAAGCCAACACTAAAGATAATTAATCGTAAATACAACATACATAGACTATATAGAGCGAAAGTGTGAAACCAATTGCATTTCACTCCACAAGTAAGGCTACGAAGTCATGTCCAGTTTTGGTTGCGCATTGCCTGGTCAGTGTGGCACACATATCTCCTGGGCTAAATTAGGTCATACAGACTTTTAAACAACCTATCGAAGCTATACACTGGCGTTTGTCCGGTCACTGACACACATGCCCCTAAAGTTTTAAGTTTTCTTATGTCCAAACTCCACTCGTTTCATGCTCCCAATAGGAAAGAGAGGAAACAACACATGGAGCACGGTTGTTAGAGCTGGGCTCTAGACTACAGCTGGAGATCTTGATGCTGATACTTTATAAATATAAGTAAAATGCAATTATATTGTTATGTACAGCATGGTCACCATGGGTTGTTGGTACGTCCAGATTGCAGCACCAACCAGATGGGGTCTACGGCGTTCGTTGATGGACCGGGTTCACACGCTCTCCTCTCTTGCCGTCGTATGCTGCAATTTGCTTGCTGCATCGCTGTTGATAAGTGGCGCTGTTTTTTTTCTTTTCGCTCCCTCCACCGACAGAAAGAAGGGTGAGAGGCTCGTCGTCCTCCGTTTGTTTATTCCCTCGAGTGTCGGCTCGCATGTGTGCGTTTAGTCTTTCTCTCATGGCTCATCACCCTCTGCCATTAATTTATCCAACTCCTAAAGGTTGGCCCTGATTGATCGTTCCGGTTTTGCCCCTTGTGACTGGGACTGGCAGAGGGGGGGGGGGGGGGGGGGTAATGCTCTTGGGCTAGCTATGTTTACCTGCCGTGGAATGTTTTGGGAAAAACTAGGAAAACTAAAATTAAATTGTGTCTTATATTTAATTATAGAAAAATATGATTAAGACATGTATAAAAAATATTGTCTCATAGATAATCTTACGTATAGTACGTAATTATAGAATGATTCATAAGATCACGCATACAATGGATGATTATTTTAGTTGTCTCGTAATAATTACAAATTTTCTTAATTTATCGATGAGAAAAAAATATTTATGAGTTACATGACAATTGCAATTCGTAGAAATAGTACGTAAGTCGTCTCATATTTCTAAATCTTAGCGCTCGAGGTAGTTGCCTCGCAAAACAACCGTCTCTTTGTTTTACCTCCCTCTCTCTCTTACCTCATCAAAAATCCTATACAATGTTGCATGAGACGAGCTATAAGACTGACGTTGTACCTGTCCTTATGTTATCCGTTTTAGTGTATCCAACTGTGGGCTTTCTACTTTACAAGTAGAAAACTTTTCTTCCATCTAAAATGTTTCCTTAGTATATCAGTTTATCAAGCTATTCTCATCTAAAATTAAGGCCTACAAGGGACTAAGAATTTTTCATCGTATCTGTAAATATGTTTTCTCTGTGCAATCAATACGAAGCCCTTGCCTGCCAATCTGTGCAAGATTTAGTTTTCACTGACAGTTAATCACATGTCCCGGTCCCAAAGTGACCATCAACAACAGCTGTACAACCAAGGGCATTTCCGTCAAATATCGCCGGAGGTTGAGCTGTCACATCTACTCCCTCGCGGCAAGGAACGTCCCTGATATAACCCGAGGCGCGGAGAGAGGCAAGCAGCGTTCGGGGGCAGAGCAGAGTGTGCCTGTCGTGCTGCCGCCACAGTAAAAACAGAGGATTGGAAGGAGACGCGGCCGCTGCCGCACATGCTTTAAGTCGCGCTCCCCACAGCCCCAGATCTCCGCCCCTGCCAGCTCCAGTCCTCTTTCCCCGGCGCCCCGCGGCCGCACTCGCCGCCGCCTTTCAGTTGCGAAGCGGGCGCGGAAGAGATCGGCTGCTGTTGGAACAGAGCGCGTGTGTCGGTGCTTGGCGGGCGGGTGGAAGAATGGCGGCCGGCGGCAGATCCGTCGCTTGCTGCGCCGCGGTGCTGCTCGCGGCGGCGATGCTGCTTTCCGCACCGACCACCACAGGTTCGTCTCTTCCCTGCTCTCCAGTTCTCCGTCTCGTCCCGTTTCTGTGCTTCCAGTCGGCGATTGAGTGAGGGAGGTAGTTAGATCCATGTCGTCCGGGCGATCGCCCTCTCGGTCGGATGGCGCGAGGTAGGCAGCTGAGATGCCGCTTTCGCATTGGGGTGTTCTGGGACAATGGACCCCTGTGTGGTTGGTACGGACATTGTCGGTGGCTCCGGTGCAGTGTCGGTGCCTTCTAATTTTGATCCCACTGGGCTCCGGTTCAGCTCGATCGTTCGCGCTTGACCGAATTCCGATGCCAGATTAGGTTGCTTAGCTTCCACAATTTGAAGAAGGCTCAAATGGAGCTCTGTCTTCTCAGACTAACAAGTGCCACTGTGTTGAATCTTTTTACAACCCGCTCCGATGTAGAGCTACTTGACGATAGATCTGTTCAAGAAAAGGGCCAATTAGTAAAGATCTTAATTGTTTGTAATTCAATGCTAAGGGGTTCCAGTAGCTATCTCAAGTGTGTAGATCTTCAAAAGTAGCACCAAATATGTCACTTAGGCTTCATCTTTTGTACCGCTTAATCCGTGATTCTTTCTTTCGGATCTGTATTTGATTTGCTCCCTTTATCTTCTTTGCAGAGGCTTATGATTCCCTGGATCCAAACGGCAACATTACTATAAAATGGGATATTATACAGTGGACTCCTGATGGATATGTCGTAAGTAACACACCTGCAGCCACAGCTATATCTATTTCATATTAAACTTAAGAAGGTTTGACTTTGACTTGTATGATAAAAACTGTGCAGCATGACCAATGGCTGAATTAGAAACATACACTACATAAAAAGGAAATAGCATCCAAAGTTCTGTCAGTAGCATGTTATGCGCATCTAATTCATGATTACTGAACAGAGTGGTCGTCAAATGTCTCCTGCAGGCTACTGTCACAATGTTCAATTACCAGCAATTCAGGCACATTGGGGCACCTGGGTGGCAGCTGGGGTGGACATGGGCAAAGAAGGAGGTCATATGGTCAATGGTTGGGGCACAAACTACTGAACAGGGTGACTGCTCAAAATTCAAGGGAAACACTCCCCACTGCTGCAAGAGAGATCCGACGATCGTTGATTTGCTTCCTGGCACTCCTTACAACATGCAAATTGCGAATTGCTGCAAGGCAGGAGTTATAAATACATTTAATCAGGACCCTCAAAATGCTGCTGCCTCCTTCCAGATTAGTGTTGGTCTTGCTGGGACTACCAATAAGACAGTTAAGGTTCCGAAAAACTTCACTCTAAAGACTCCAGGTCCCGGGTACACATGTGGGCGGGCCATTGTTGGCAGGCCTACTAAGTTTTTCACCCAGGATGGGCGCAGGGCAACCCAAGCTCTTAGTAAGTTACCCATCTACTGATTTATCACTTGTTGCTTTATTATTCAGTGTGTTCTCATTCCTTAATGATGATTTTGAAATGTGAGTTACAATACCTGTCAGATTACTGAAAGAAAATGAAAGCATTGTTCATCACCTAGAGATATAATTGATTTTTGTTGACATTAAGTTGCTGCGAGGGATAATAAAATTCAAGTCTCCTGGAAATTATATATTCTGAATGCAGATAATAGTAGGAAAGGTTCCGTACCAGTTGTTGTTTTGTCTAAGTTTTATCGCAGGCAGTTTACTTTGCTTGTTGGTTCTTAACAAGAATATTTTCTTTATTTGCAGTGACATGGAATGTGACCTGCACGTACTCCCAATTTCTTGCCCAAAAGACTCCATCCTGCTGTGTATCTCTCTCATCGTTTTATAACGACACAATTGTGAACTGCCCAACATGCTCTTGTGGTTGCCGAAACCCAAATGGGACAAACTGTATGAAGTAAGTTAAGATACTTTTTAATCTTAAAATGCTTCATATTGAGGGTTTTCTTTTCCCCGTATAAAGGTTCTAATGGGCTCGGTGTATTTCACAGTGAGGATTCACCTATGCTACAATCTGCAATTGATGGTCCTGGCAAATGGACTGGCCAACCTCTTGTCCAATGCACATCCCACATGTGTCCGATAAGAATACACTGGCATGTTAAGCTCAACTACAAGGAGTACTGGAGAGTGAAAATCACTATCACGAACTTCAACTTCCGCATGAATTACACACAGTGGAACTTGGTTGCGCAGCATCCAAACTTTGATAATATCACTCAGCTATTTAGCTTCAACTACAAACCACTTACTCCATATGGTGGTGGCATAAGTAAGTTAATTTGTGTTCCTTCTTAAGAAAGTAGCCAAAATGAACCTCTCTCCTTGCCTCTCTCTGATGTTTTCTTTTTCTTTCTTTTCAGATGATACGGCAATGTTCTGGGGTGTAAAATTCTACAATGATTTGCTCATGCAAGCTGGTAAACTTGGAAATGTACAATCAGAAATACTTCTCCGTAAGGACTCTCGGACTTTCACCTTCGATAAGGGATGGGCTTTCCCCCGCCGAGTGTACTTCAACGGTGATAACTGTGTCATGCCACCACCCGATGCATACCCATGGTTGCCCAATGCAAGCCCCCTAACAAAACAACCACTGACGTTCTCATTCTTGGTATTCTGGGTTGTGTTGGCTACCTTGTTGGCTTATGCATGATGAATGGGATTGAAAGACTTAGCGAGCTTTAAGGTGATGTCAGCTTCCATGAGGTGCACTGCAACAGGTCATTTGTTCATTCAATTCTACGGTTGCACAGAAGAGATGTCATCACGCAGAGAGAAGTTAATATGTGTGTGTTTTGTAAGTTAAAAGGGCCGAAATGTATTTCATGTTTCGTATATACTGGCCGCAGCACTTTGGTGTACTTAGTTACTGCAAATTAGGTGATTACAGTTGCACCTTTTGTACGTTATAGCAACCCCAAAATTTTTCATTGAATTATATGACTGCTCTTCTTGTAGTAAATGTATGGTTTTTTTCTAATAATGTTTTTGTATTGCCACACAGAAAAGATGATGTTGGATGGGACAACTAAGTTATGTTGTCTTGATTCATTTTGTTCCTCAATGAATTTCATGAGCCAGTGTTCACTGTACCGAAAGTGCATAATTCAAAGAAGAAGATAACATGAATCACTACAGTGCTTGTATAGGAGAAATTGGAAGCCGCGACCATGGTTTAACAATATGCGCTTGTTAATTTGCAGAATCCTTAGATGAGAAGGAGCTTTAAGGATTAATTAATTGTATCATTAACAGAGAACTCACACTAGAAAAGATCTTGAAAAAAAAGGAAAAGAACCTGGCACTAAAAGTCTAGAACCATGATGACAATAAAAATGAAACCTGGGTTCCTTTGAGAATTCTAACGCTATGCTACTTGTGCTGCGTACTGTAATAGTATAGTAGTACTTCTATACATTGCCGTGGTTCCTGGAGTAGGAGACAGCTCTGACAATAATTGAAAAATAGAAGAAGAAGAAATGCTGATCACTGTGGCTATTTATATCTAGAACAGTTGGAGATGGGCGCTATGTAATTTGTTCTGCTAGCAGAATGTCTCCACACAGCATATATCCTCTAAAGAGACACATATTTCTGAACTGGATACTGAAGCTCTTGCCTTAAAGCAGCACAGAACCACAGATTCTGGAATTTATCTAACCAGTGTAACGGGCACTATTCAAATTCTAACACAGAAACACAGCGATGAACATATCGAGAGCACCGCAAGACATACACCACAACGACGTAGAAACAGAAACAAACAAATTCCATGAAACAATTTACCTTGTTGGGATGATGCTGGTCTGAGTCCTCCGAAGACATCCCCTTTGACGATATACCCGCCTTCGCTGAAGGGAAGCAATGTTATCTCATGCCCAACTTCATGGTGGTGGTGGTGCCGCTATTGATCGCAAGAAATCAGGGGAGAGCTTATGGCACCTCATGTCCTGGTATAAATATCAACAAGGAAGCAAAGATGCAGTGCAATTGACGGATGGGTGGATGGTTCGCCCGTAGCTTTTGGTTTGTTGGCTAGTTGCCGTTCAAAGCAAACCCCAGCTTGAAGCTCATCACCCTCACCTTCCACATGTCAGTTTTTGCTATCCCTTGAAGCAATGCCATCCAGTTGTCGTATCCAAAAAAAAAAGTCCAAGTGCACCCTTCCAGGTTACTCAGGGCACATGATAATTCACACGTCTTGACGGATTGTAGTGATACAATAGCAACGAAAGGAGCTAGAGGAACCCACTGAAGTTACCTGTTAACCTTCTGAAGTCTACTGCCCAACTAGGTATCAGCACCTTAACCAAGAGTTGGAAAGTTTTAAAAGGAGGCATTAAAATGGAAGAGTTTGGGGCAGATGTGATGTTTGTTGGCTTAACAAAATGAGGATTTTTTTTTGATAAATCCACGTTTTTTTCACACCTTTGGAATACCGTAAAAGAATATATAACACAAATAATCTTCAAATCATATTCTAAAGCTGTGGGAGTAGTACATAACAGCCGCATCATATTCTAAAGCTGCGGAGTAGAACATAACAGACGACTCATGAGGGCTTACATTGCAAAAAGGTTTGAAGAGAGTAACAAGATACACCAACTAAATGCCATATGATTGGAATAGTGGCATCAATCAGATAAATGTTTGATCTAAAGTATTAAGAATTCAATATTAGTGTATTTTGATTTTAGACAGAAATACACATCTCCATCCATGCACCAGGTAAAAATGGGTTGTTCCCTCACAAATGGTTTGTCCACTAGCTAAACAAGCAATCTTCACTTCCTTCGCACATACAGTATGGCAACAATAACAGATATCCCAACTGCGGCTGCTGGAATTGCCCAGTACCGCACCGCGTTATCCACCAGCTTGCTGGCAAATCCCACGTCCTCCTTTCTGAAAACCTCCATCTCAGGCATCTCAGAAGTCGGATCAACCTCCCCAATGAAGTAGTCTTCCATTAACTCCTTTGCACTCTTGCTGTGCCCTGCATCGTCAAATTCTTCCGTAGCGTCCTTGCCTTCAAAGTTCAAAGAGATTGACAGATATAGTCAATGAAAAATGCAGGGAGCTAATACTACCTCTGGGTTTTAATACACCACGTTAGGACAGCTTCGCTCAGTTCAGTTTGAGCTAAAGAAAGTTGTCCTAAAGTGGAGGTAGAGGATTCAAAACCAAAGGGATTGCCACAGAGACTAGAGTAGGGAAAGAGAATGTGAGAGCTGTACCTGTCGCTGAGAGCAGAACATCACCACCTCCAGGATGGTCATCCAAATACTTGGTCACATCGTAAATCTGCAACACATTTATCAACAGCCCTTAAGTTCTCTGGCAGTAAGATCAATTAAACACATGTCAAGCAGTATATCGATCCTTAACCGAAGACAATTCTACCTCAACTGAAGCTTGAACTGCTATTGCGATGTAATTAAATAGGTGTATCATAAATCAACAACGCATTCATCAGCAAACCTTAAGTTCTCTGGCAATAAGTCCACTGCAACAAATGCCCAAGCAGTAGAGTGATCCTTAACAAAGATAATTCTACTTGACCTGAAGCTTGAACAAATGCAGTTTGCAATGACAGCTCAATCAATGTACAATCAGATGTCTTGTCTTTGAAACTAGCTACCGTGCCCTCAAAATCTCCAGTAGCACAAGAAATCAAAAGCCCCCTACTGTTACCATAGGCAGCGCGCGGAGGCCAAACTCGTCCGGGCATTCCATCGAACACATTGCGCTCGAACAGTGCGCTCTTCCCAGGAGCGTCCACATCTCTACCTACCATAAGCCTACCAACCTATACCGTAGGTATGAGGACCAAGCAAGGCGGAGGGAGGAGGTAGGGGGGCTGCGCTAACCTTGCCGTCGATGACGACCCAGCAGTCGTCGGGCGTGTTGTGGAGGGCGGCCTCCTTCATGCTGTACAGCTTCGTCAGCGTCGGCATCTTCGCCTCCTTCAGAACTCCTCTCCCTCTCGAGCTAATCCAATCGGAGGCGGGCTCGGAGGCAGCTAGCACGAGATTAATATGGAAGCAACACGCTGCACGGCGTGCCGGGTGAGGAGAGGAGAACTGCAGGGCTCTCCGCTCTTGGGATGCGCGGCTGTCTTGCTAAGGAAGAAGAACAAGAAGTTGGGCGGAGATTGGTAGTTGGTTAATGGTTTGGTTTCGTCAACGCGTTTAGACGTGGCCCAGTATCAATCTACGGCCTTCACGGACTTTCAGGCCCATGGATCATAGGTTTCAGGTCCGTGTTGAAGCCCAGCTCAATATGATTCTCTCGTCTTACAGAGGAAATAAATCACAAAGCAAATACACTCCCCGGTCTAAAAAAAAGCATGACGTTATTAAGATGGCAAGGGCAGTGTACCTCAATAACGTTTTGCGTTAGTGAAGGCGAGATTAGCAAGATATAAAATCAGTTTGAATACTGGTAGCTTATTAAGACGACAAATGTAGTTTGAACTTAGATTAAATGTTATACGGAGTAGGGCCTTGTTTGACATCTTATTATTCGGCATCTTTAAAGAAGCAGGAGTCATGCCACACATCAAGATTCTATGACAGTTTGCTAGTTAGATTATGAGAATTAACTACAAAGCAACAACAAGTATATATTTACTCATATTTTTGAAAGGCTCCTTTTCTAAAAGAAACTGAGAATTAGAATTAACTACATGATACATAATTAGAGTCTGTTTGGTAGTAGAGCTTGTGTGAAAGTGGTACAGCTTCACTGATTCTGCTTTAGAATTAGCTTTGTGGAGCTGTATGAAACACGCCGGTTGTTAGGACTTTTCTTATCAATGTTACGTTGTTGGACCTTATTTTGGCCGTTGCTTCATCCCTGATTTTTTCAAGGACCGGTCCGTAAAATGCCAGTAATTTGTTCACCTGCAGCAGCTACAATGTTTCAAGTTATTTTTTATGTAGCCGCTACAATGTTTCTATAGCAACTACAGTGTTCGCAGTTATTTTTCTGCTGCAGGCTGCCGAACCCCGGAAGAAAAACAAAACAAAAATATCAGCACGGCGCCGCGGCGTGCCATCCCCACCAATAGGAAATGGCCAGCGCCATTGCCAGCAAGTGTGGCGCCCAGCGCACCCTCGGAGTCGTCGGAGGCAATTCCGATGCATCCCCCTGCCACGGCGCCACGTTTCGAGCTCGCGTGCCGCCGAGCACGGTACTGGCCACAGGGCCGGGCAGAGAACGGGGAAGCGCCGCAAGGGGACGCATGGGCGCAGCCCGAAAGCGAGCTGAGGCCGTCACGCTGCTGCTGCTGCTACGTACGCGCGCTGGAGTCGCCGGGTTAAGCACGGCGCGGACGGACGGGAGGACGCATGGATGGAGAGCCTGAAAAGCGCGGCGATGATCGGGTACGGCGTGGAGTGACGGGCGACGGATCGATGGATGGAGACGCGCGGGTACGTGGACGCGGCCATGATCGGGTACACCGTTACGGCCGGGATGGACACGCGATCAGGACGACGGCCGCGCGCCGATATGATGGGGCTTCGATGGCATGTTTGTTCTGTGTAGTTCCTACGCGGCGATGCAAAAATTGTGCAGGGTAGCTAGGTCGCTGGTTTCTGGCCACCTCACCTCTTTGCAGCGATGCGTTTCTTCCTCCTCATCTCTTTTAGAGAGAAAAAAATGGAAAATACCATCACACAAAGCTCGGATGGTTGCCAAACTACAATATCAAATAATTTGACTTGCTAAACACCACCCCGAGAGCAATTTTTGTTGTGGAATACCATTGCCTTCACTGCGAGCAAGAAAAAGGCTCGAATACGTACCCTTGTGTATAACTGGCAACCTGTTTCTTTGGAGTACGATGTCACTTGAAAGTCGTTGACCGAAGAAGCTACCAAATATTCTTGAGCAAGATTCTCACTCTTCGGCATGTAGAATAAAGGTTCGCTATCAAATCTTAGACTCGAAAAGATACTCTAGAAAATCATTAAAACCAATTGGATGTACATACTCATCAAACGAGTTGCGATCCTCCACATTATGTTCCTGTGGGTCTCTCGATCATCAATTCTATATTGTACTAGGAAGACTTACAATTTTAACGACGTGGGTATCTTTGGCATTTCTGAAAAGTTCTCTCACTAAAACTCTGATTCTGTTTGAATTTGATGGAAAAGGTGACAACAATGGCACTCCAACTGAAATTGCTCCAGGATGGTATATGTAGCAATCTTCCTGAGCACACAAATAATCCATTTTTTTTTCTTTGATTTTCCGGATCGCACCGAACTGATGCGCTGTGTCGCAACACCCAACAGCTGGATGACCATCACCTGAAACATTTTACTGTCTCCAAGCTAGGCCGAAATTCCATTCCATGTGTGTGGATGTTGTGACACATCGCACGTAGTAGTAGTATCTGATATCACATGTCCTTTCCGAAGAAAGGGCATATTTATGCTAAGTGGATAGGTCGAACAAAAATGGCACAGCGTATAAAGGTCGACAGAGTTGACGGTGATATATAGCGAGCGGGATCACGATAACATGTCTGTTGGATATTTGTTGAGCGGGCTTGTGTGGTAGCTAGATGTCCGGCTTCAAACGCGCTGCTTAGTACTGCTTTTTTTTGTGTTTGCGTTCGCTTCAAAGTTGCTACTCCGTCGAAAATGGAAGTTGGGTACGAGTCCAAAAGCACCTAACAAAACGAGCAAGTGTGTTTGCGTCGTGACCGGCAGGGTTAGCGGCGACGACTGTAGCAGCAGCTGGCGCCTGGTCCAGGCGTGCCTGCCCGGCATGGGGAGTAGTTGCGGCCGGTCCGCCGTGCGAACGGAGGCGCCTTCTTCGTCATCGGCGACCTGACATCCCTGACGACGACTGAGGCCGGCGACACGCGAGAGGCGACGTCGCGCGGTGGTCACGTGAGACGGGTCGACCCATCGGACATGCCGATGGATACGGGTCGACGGGACATGCACTGTGCGCTGTATACCATGCGCAAAGCACAGGTCAGCCCCGCGTCCAATCGCGCCCGCGCGGCAACTGCCGTGACGACGAGGCCGCCCGAGGCGGGCGACGACGCTCGCTGCCTCGGCCGTGCCGACCGGCCGGTCGGGTGCAAGGGCGACGGTGGCTGTTGCCGGAGTAAAAAATGCTCTCGTGCACCATGGTTTACTCCGTGATGTGATGAGCTGAGGACGGGCCCGCCAGCCACTGTGCGCTACAGGAGCTGGCTATAGGTAGCTAGGGGCGGGCTAGAGTGGCCTAGGCTGTGGCGTTGCGTGGTGCCAGGCCAGGCGATGGCAGCGGTGGCTTTCCGGCATAAAGGCGCGGCACCAGCGGCGTGTCGACACGTCCCGATTCGGGCCCTGTGCGCGGCAGCGACCCGGATCCCCGCCTCGGATTCGACGCCTCCCCCCGCCTCGGTCGTCGCTCCTCTTCCCGCAGGCCCCCCCATCGGTCGCTGCCGCGCTCGATCGCTCTCGCCTCCTCCCGCCGTCGCGCGCGCCATCAACCGACCGCGGTCTCCGTCAAAGCAAACACACGTTACCCTACCGGCGCGCCGGCGTTCTACCGTCGGTCGTGTGCATTGCATTTGCATGGGCATGTATATATGTGTCGGTGTTGTGAAACCGGCCGACAAGTAAATT